>OLKM01006452.1:2500-5000 GCA_900291075.1 Melanogrammus aeglefinus
TTTAACATTGACTTTGGAAAACAAATGAGTTGTTTTGTTGCCGCGATGCGTTTGCATTATTCAAATGATGGCTGACCAGAGAGTCAGTCAGAGTGGGAGGTCATTACTAGAGAACTAGTACTGCTACCATTACCACTACTACTACTACTACCACTACTACCACCACTAGCACTACTGCTACTACTATTATACTACTATAACTACTACTACGACAACATTACCATTACCACTGCCACTACTACTACTACTACCACCACTACTACTATACTACTAATATTACTACTACTGTACTAGTACTATTACTATACTACTACTACTATTACCAATACCAATACCACAACCATACTACTACGACCACTACTACTACTATTAGTACCACTACTACTGCTACTACTACTATTAGTACCACTACTACCATTAGTACTACTACTACTACCATTAGTACTACTACTACTTACTACTATTACTACTACTACTATTACTGTTACTATTAGTACCACTACTACTACTGCTATTAGTACCACTACTACTACTGCTACTACTACTACTACTACTATTAGTACCACTACTACTGCTACTACTACTATTAGTACCACTACTACCATTAGTACTACTACTACTATTATTACTACTACTACTATTACTGTTACTGTTACTATTAGTACCACTACTACTACTATTACTGTAACTACTACTACTACTACTACTATTAGTACCACTACTACTACTGCTACTACTACTACTACAATTACTGTTACTATTAGTACCACTATTACTACTACTATTAGTACCACTACAACTACTACTACTACTATTAGTACCACTTCTACTACTGCTACTACTATTAGTACCACTACTACTACTACTACTAGTACCACTACTACAACTGCTACTACTACTATTAGTACCACCACTACCATTACTACTACTACTACTATTAATATTACTACTACTATTAGTACTACTAATATTACTGTTACTACTACTACTATTAGTACCACCACTACTACTACTACTATTAGTACCACTACTATTACTGCTACTACTATTAGTACCACTACTACTACTACTATTAGTACCACTACTACTACTGCTACTACTACTACTACTACTACTACTATTAGTACCACCACTACTACTACTACTTCTAGTAGTACCACTACTACAACTGCTACTACTACTATTAGTACCTCCACTACCATTAGTACTACTACTTCTATTAGTACTACTATTACTACTACTACTACTACTGTTACTACTACTACTACTATTAGTACCACTACTACTACTGCTACTACTACTACTATTAGTACCACTACTACTACTACTATTTCTGTACTACTACTACTACTACTACTACTATTAGTACCACTACTACTACTACTACTATTACTACTACTACTATTAGTACCACTACTACTATTAGCACTACTACTACTACTACTACTACTATTACTACTACTATTAGTACCACTACTACTACAGCTACTACTACTACTATTAGTACCACTACTACCATTAGTACTACTACTATTAGTACTACTACTATTAGTACCACTACTACTACTATTACTACTACTACTATTAGTACCACTACTACTATTAGCACTACTACTACTATTACTACTACTACTACTATTAGTACCACTATTAGTACTACTACTATTAGTACCACTACTCATAGGCGTCGATTACGGGGGGGACGGGGGGGACATGTCCCCCCCACTATTTAAAATACGAATTTTGTCCCCCCCACTTTTAAAAATGCGACCGAAAAAAAAACAAAAAAAAACAACACATAGGCCTACTCAACCGAAATCATCGAGTCTAAATCATGCGATAGGCGCGCACGAAGACATCCTCAGCATGCACAACAGCGGGCTGTGAGTGGAGCAAATGAGGGGGCGGGATTCTGATCATCAGTATCTCTCATTCAGTGCCGCGCCGCGCCGCGCCGCGCGAGCACCTGTGGTTAATCATTCCAGCAGCAGGCCTACTACACTTGGCAGTTGGAAGGCAGCCTTGCAACCTCGTTCTGACATACAGCGAGCTGAGCGAAAACGGCGACGAAAACTCGCGCGAGGGTGTCCTGATATGCAGCGTGACGATTTTGTCGCCGGTGCATTTATTGGTTAAGAATCCCCAACCAATCAAAACATCATCGAGTGGATGTAAACACATTCAACGAGGAGCAGCGTGTACTTAATCCAACCAATAAGAAGTGTTTAAGCAGCCGGGGGGAACACCGCCGCGAAATGGCCGATAGAGACCAACGCGGAGCGATAAATAGCTATTTTTTTGTTGTTTTTATATCATCGCGAGGGGGCAGGCGGCTACGTGGGCTGTCTGTACACACAGCGTTATAATAAAGAAGTTTCAAGACAGCCAGCCAAAATTGACATTTTTATTCAGAAAATAGGCGGTCCTTTTTCTTCCTGTAAAAAGCATGTTTGTGACACTGGATAACGTGGAATATGGTGCTGGTTTGCTGCTGGTTTTC
>OLKM01006452.1:10000-14236 GCA_900291075.1 Melanogrammus aeglefinus
GCGCATAAATAGCAAAAAAAGCTAAATAAAGTTGGTGTTTTATCGAATAACAAATCGGTTTGTTTGGGACATGGTGCCCTCCTCTGGCCGAATCGGGGAAATCTGCCTGATAAATATTACCGTTCTAGTTTTATGTTTATGCCGATTATAAGTTAATAGTAAGAATAGTATTGCAAAAAGAAAAATTAAAGACTCAATGATAGGGTTGTTGATGTTATTTGTTAAGGTTAAACCATCACAAACCAGACTTTACATACAAACAAAATCAGGAGATATGAAGTTATTATTTTGGATTTAAATATTGCTGGAGAGGTCACGAAAGAACAATGCAGGAAACAAGGAAATGAGGTTTGTTAATGACTGATAGGAAGTGTGTGTGTGTGTGTGTGTGTGTGTGTGTGTGTGTGTGTGTGTGTGTGTGTGTGTGTGTGTGTGTGTGTGTGTGTGTGTGTGTGTGTGCTGCGTGCGTGTGTGTGTGTGTGTGTGTGTGTGTGTGTTGTGTGTGTGTGTGTGTGTGCGTGCGTGTGTTTGTGTGTATGTGCGTGGATGCGTGTGTGTGTGGTTGTGTGCTTGTACATGGGTCAATAAGTGCGTACATTAAGTGCCAGGACATAAAACATACAATAAGTGCGAATATTAAATGTGTTGCTGGCTGTCGCCCCCTCAGGGCGACGGCCAGCTGGTCAGGAGCAGTCAGGGTGAGGCGTCTCGCTCAGGGGCACCTCCGCACTCGGCTAGGAGGAGCCGGGGATCGAACCAGCGACCTCTGGGTCACCGGCCGCCGCGCTCTACCTCACTGCTCTCTGGAAGTCTCTCCCAGCGACTCCCCACACTGCTCCTCAACAACACCCGGGTACAGAAATAGCCTGCACTAAAAATAAACATCAGACTCTTCCAGTGTGGGGTTCAGTCATAAGACACACACACACACGACACAAACACACAACACAGGCACACATGTGGACACATCCTGTCTGCAAACCGGCAGAACACACAGCCTGATGTACAACATCTATGCCTACACACACACACACACACACACACACACACACACACACACACACACACACACACACACACACACACACACACACACACACACACACACACCCCTCAGCCTCATTAAGTCATTAAACAGCCTCAGGAACACTAAGGTTCAGCCTCTCCCGATAATAACCCAGCCACCAGCGCACCACCTTCAGTACACAGGATACAAGTCACACATGCAGTAAGTCATTCCAGCAGCCAGCCAGCCTACCAGTCATCAGTCAGTCCGTCAGACAGTCAGCCTACCAGTCATCAGTCAGTCAGTCAGACAGTCAGACAACCAGTCATCAGTCAGTCAGTCAGACAGTCAGCCTACCAGTCATCAGTCAGTCAGTCAGACAGTCAGACAACCAGTCATCAGTCAGTCAGTCAGTCTCCCAGTCAGTCTGTCAGTCAGTCAGACAGTCAGACAACCAGTCATCAGTCAGTCAGTCTCCCAGTCGGCCAGTCATCACTCTGTCAGTCAGTCAATCAGTCAGTCACTATACCAGTCAGTCAATCAGTCAGTCAGTCGGCCAGTCATCACTCTGTCAGTCAGTCAATCAGTCAGTCAGTCAGTTAGCCAGTCGCCACTCTGTCAGTCAGTCAGTCAGCCAGTCAGTCGTCACTTTACCAGTCAGTTAGTCTACCAGTCAGTCAGCCAGTCCCCCAGTCACCCCTATGTCAGTCTACCAGTCAGTCAGTCAGTCAGTCAGTCTGCCAGTCAGTCAGTCAGTCAGCCAGTCCCCCAGTCACCCCTATGTCAGTCTACCAGTCAGTCAGTCAGTCAGTCAGTCAGTCAGTCAGTCTGCCAGTCAGTCAGTCAGTCAGCCAGTCCCCCAGTCACCCCTATGTCAGTCAGTCAGTCAATCTGCCAGTCAGTCAGCCAGTCAGTCAGTCAGTCAGTCTGCCAGTCACAGTCATCACTCACTGTGGAGGCGTGTGCAGCAGCTGGAGTATCGGTAGAAGCTCTTCATCTCCCCCAGGGGGACGGCCACCGCCCGGCCCCGCCCCCTCCTCCCGGCCCCTCCCACCCGGAGCCTGGCCCCCCCCGGGGCCCCCCGCTCCAGACCCCGCCCTCGCCTCGGACCCCTGTCTCTGTCCGGGACGCCCATAGTGCACCTCCTCTCTCTCTTCCTCTCTGGGACGTTGTGACCAACACACAAGAGAGTCTCTCTCTCTCTCTCTCTCTCTCTCTCTCTCTCTCCCTCCCTCTCTCTCTCTCTGCGTCTCCCTCTGCTTCTTTATGTCTCTCTCTCTGCGTCTCTCTGCGTACCTTGTCTCTCTGCGTCTCTCTCTCCCTCTCTCTCTGCTTCTCTCTCTCTCTCTCTCTCTCTCTCTCTCTCTCTCTCTCTCTCTCTCTCTCTCTCTCTCTCTCTCTCTCTCTCTCTCTCTCTCTCTCTCTCTCTCTCTCTCTCTCTCTCTCTCTCTCTCTCTCTCTCTCTCTCTCTCTCTCTCTCTCTCTCTCTCTCTCTCTCTCTCTTCTCTCTCTCCCCCTCTCCTCTTTCTCACTCTCCTCTCTCTCGTCTCTCTCTTCTCTCTCTCTCTCTCTCTTCTCTCTCTCTCTACTCTCTTCTCACCGTATTCCTCTCTCTCTCTCTCTCTTTCTCTCTCTTCTCTCTTCTCTCTCTCTCTCTCTCTCTCTCCTCCTCTCTCTCTCTCTCTTCTGGACTTGTGACCACACAAAAAGAGGTCTCTCTCTACCCCCCCCTTCCCCTCTCCTCCCTCTCTCTCTCTCTCTCTCTCTCTCCCCCTCTCCCTCTCTCTCTCTCTCTCTCTCTCTCTCTCTCTCTCTCTCTCTCTCTCTCTCTCTCTCTCTCTCTCTCTCTCTGTGTTCCTTTATTTGATACGGCAATTACAGAATACTCTACACCCTTTTCCATTGTCTTATCTGCATGTGTGTGTGTGTGTTTGTTTCTGTGCGTGTGCGTGTGTGTGTTTGTTGGCCTGTGCTCAAACTAACTCAACTGAGCGTGAGTACGGTTGCCTCTTGTACAAACGTCATCACGTCGTAATACGCCAACAGAAAGCCTCCGCTGCTTAGTAGAACAACAATGGAGAACAACACTGAGAACCCAATTGACACTTTACTGACTTTGTTGTAAATAAATAAATGTAAATGGACATTTATATAGCGCCAGTGGCCACTCAAAGCGCTTCACAACATTGCCTCACATTCACCATTCACACACACATCCACACACCGACGGCGGAGTCAGCCATGCAAGGCGCCAGCCAGCTTGTCAGGAGCAGTTAGGGTTCGGTGCCTTGCTCAAGGACACCTCGACACTCAGCGAGAAGGAGCTGGGGATCGAACCAACAACCTCGCGGTTGCCAGCCAACCCCCTCTACCTCCTGAGCTACTGCCACGTCGTTTACTTGGAGCCGTTCTACTCAGATACAGCCCTCTCTCACTGAGCGTTTTTATCAGTGCTAAATATGCCGTCGTATGCACGCCTTTTTCGCGGCACGGTCCGCTCGTTTACACTGCCCGTGGTAAATTGCCCGTGGTCTCCACAGAGACAACGCAGCGATATCATCATGAACAGTTCTAACTGCAGAGAAAGTGAAATCCACGAGCTGCTGATCATGTAAACAGAGACGTTGAAGATGGTGTGATCTACAAGAGAGACGCAGAGGAACTGTCCTCAAAGGCTTTTGTCAGGATAAAAAACAAAAGAAAAAAAAGAATATGTTGGTGTTTATCCTGCATTTGTAGCCCTCACTCAGACTTTATCTTATTCTTGCAGGCGGCTCTATGAATCGAGGGACCCGTCTGCAGCCCGCCTAAACAGCTGCAACACCAGGCTTGGCCGCTGAGCTCTGGTGGGGGCTTGGTTTCCCACACTCCTCAGGCCACGGAATTGACCTGTACTTGAGTACGGATGGTGTGCTCTCACTAGCCAAACGATCTAGACTTTAGGGGGCAAACGTCCTTGAGTACGGTACTGATGGCCTAGTGTGAGTGTGTATACAAGAACCCAGAACAGAATGGAAGAGGAAAGGAGAATGAAACGATGCCACTCTCTGAAAGGATCTCCAAAGCGCTGAGGAACTTTCTCTGTTCATCCGTCTCTCCGTAACCACGGCAACACAGCCTCTCTGAAGAAGTGGCAGTCAGAAGTGAAGCGCTATTATGTGGTGAGTGGAGAGAGAGAGAGAGAGAGAGAGAGAGAGAGAGAGAGAGAGAGAGAGAGAGAGAGAGAGACA
>OLKM01006453.1:0-14234 GCA_900291075.1 Melanogrammus aeglefinus
ACCACCTGTCCTATGACTATACTCTCAAAAGTAATCGATGCTGGGACCACCAGAAACTATCTTGTAATAGGTTAGTGTAAGTTGTTCACCTCAACTCTTCTTTTGGGATATGTGTATACAAACTCATTAATTGAGAGCATTTACAGATTTATTGTCATAAAACGAACATGTTGAAAACACTCAACAACATCACACGAAACAAAAACATTTTTTAAATTGAGTCTTGCTAGAAAAAACATAAATACAATAAATATATCAATAATAAAGTAAATATTCAAACATATATATAATATAGAAAATAACCAATAATCTTAGTTGTAAGGTAAGGTATAAAATGAGCACAATATTAATTGTTAGTAGATGCTGAGGATGCAGAAGATTATTGTGATTACCACTCCAAATCTAATGTTGACCAAGTCTGAAAAAAATATTTCTTTTCATTTTTTACATTTTTAATGTCAAGAAATTACCCATTGTGTTTCATCCTGGTCCTCCATCCCACAATAAAAGCAGAGGCTGCTTAGATCATCTGTTAAAACAAACAGTATTCAATGAATATGTTCAGATTAACCTTTATGTAATGCTCAGGTCAAAATGAACAATTTCAAATTTTTACAAAAAGAAAAATGATACAAAGATTACAATTTTCAACCAGCAAACAATCAACAGATGTGGGTGAAAACACAATCTCCTTGGCAGAGGTAACAAGGGACACCTTACTTGCATGCAAGGCATAAGTACTGCTCATCAACTGGAGGCCTCTGTACACATTCAGTGAGTGGTACCACCATGTTAGAGCAAACAGGAAATCACACCAGATTCTCTGAGGAGGGAAGTGGCTATGTCCAGCCTCATCTTATCCACTCTTCTTTGACATGTCATGATGTATGCCTAAATGTAAGTATATTCTCTAAATTAATTGACTGCTAATATTCATACGAATTCTTCAATTTTTGGAAGTTCTCACCACATAAATGTTGTATTATAACTAGAATTGAATTAATCCTGAAATATATTAAAGTAATCTTAGTTGTAAGGTAAGGTATAAAATGAGCACAATATTAATTGTTAGTAGATGCTGAGGATGCAGAAGATTATTGTGATTACCACTCCAAATCTAATGTTGACCAAGTCTGAAAAAAATATTTCTTTTCATTTTTTACATTTTTAATGTCAAGAAATTACCCATTGTGTTTCATCCTGGTCCTCCATCCCACAATAAAAGCAGAGGCTGCTTAGATCATCTGTTAAAACAAACAGTATTCAATGAATATGTTCAGATTAACCTTTAGGGAGAGTGCTGCATGTCCACCTCGAAACATTGCAGCCTTTTTTCCTCATGAATGCTCTAAAGTATGTAAGTAGTACATGTAAGTATGTGTAAACTGCTGCACATAATCATTTAAAAATTCACAGAACACAAGGACAACTACATTTTTGAGTCAAATTTACCTTGTAGACTCCAGGCACACCTTCATCTTTTCTCTACTTTCCCCGAGTGGATCCATGAAAAGTGTCCTCATCTCATGTGGGTACATAACCTTTTATTATTCACATGGAAACACAACATACATTAGGCAAGAACCCATGATATTATTGAAATTCTACAATGTAGGGTATTGTGAAGACCTTTTTTATAATAACTGCGAGTACGTATGCTTCGCCAAATTTATCAAGTAAATGGCTTATTATGTTGAGTGTATACACTGTAGATACAGAGCTTGTTCTCACAACCAACATCCAGTGATGATTCTCATTCACAATCCCCATGACGATTTTGTATGCAGCTGGATCAATCTGAAAGTAGTAAAAAAAAATCCCTGTTAATTAAAAAATGCCTATTTTCAGCATTTACAAAATGCCAAGTCATAACAATACAATACATACCCGGATTTTTCCAAATCTTTTTTTCCAGATTGCCGTCATGGCATATGTGTCAATATAAGCTGCTTCATTGGACTGGTTGTATTTTTTTAGAAGCAGCATCAGATATGCGTTGATCACCTATAAAAAATTTCACAAAGATGGCATTAATTATTGCACAGAGGCAGTTTGACTGTACTACTACCAAGTGCATTGTTTTGAAGTTCTCTTATTTTCTGGAGAACATGTTAATTTATTATTACTATTTAACAGTTGTTACGTTGTAAATAATATCCTCAGGTGTTATTAGTAGTTACTCCTGACTTATTATTTGTATTTGAGTTTTCATAATTATTTGTGTCGATATTAATCTATATAGCTCCGTTACAGACCGTTACGTCAGAAGTGCCTGGCTCTTGAAAGCAGTAAATAAAGGCGCTAACTTTACTAGCTTAGGTGGCATAGTATGTGGAAATTGTATGAATTTGAATGTTAATAAACCTGTGAACTACATTAAGAAATTGTCGGAGCCTGAGTGAGACACTGTTCACCAGTTAAAACACCCCTTACGGTGGGAGTTATTAAATTATGGGGTAGATAGTTTAATAAAACCGTACAATAGTGTTACTGAATGTCCTTGCATGATTTAAGGCAATTACATTGCACCCTTTGAATAGACAAACAAATCAACAGATGTTTATTGCAATGTATTTTAACAGTCATTGTTGAAATATTAGCAATTAGGGATTGGAAAGGAGTGATTTCATACAATAATGAGAAAATTATACCTCACTCTCCAGCTCTTTGTTGGGACCAGTGTTCTCAATATCCCAATAGAACATTTTGTATGGCCCCACTTTGGATAGAAGAACATGTATGTCCTTCCCTGCCCATGCCTCCTGTACATCTGAAAAAAATTTAATACTATGTTATATGACATTATTACCATCTTATACTACACAATTTACTGCATTTTGTAAAAATGACTATTCAAACATAAAAGGTATACAATAAACCAGTGGCGAGCGGTGAATTTTTACTGTGGTCATGCTGAAGTGTCAATACCATGGGCGCCCGTGGGGGGGCATTATATTTTTTAATAAAAATATATAATATGGTTAGGGCAGTGGTTCCCAAACTTTTCACAGCCACGTACCCCTTTAGACATCTGGGGCCGTATTCACAAAGCATTTTATCTTAGCGCTAGGAGTGCTCCTAACTCGCGCTAAAAGATTTTACGTAGGAGTTTTTTCTTAAAAGTTATTCACAAAGCCTTTGAGACCTACTCTTACTAAGGATAAATCACTAAGAGTGAACTAAGAGTGACGCGCCGTTGCTATGGATGACGTTGATTCTCGTGCACGAGTTTAGAAGCGGTCAGTGCGGTGATTGGTTGTTCAGACGAGCCCACTAAATTACCGAAAAACAAGGAAATAGACTAGGCTAGAAATGAATTCCTATGAAGTAGTTATGGACAGTGCAGTTAGCAGAATACACGCATGATGACAAGTTTGTGCAGAACCACGATAATGACGTTGTAGCCTGCACGTTCAAGAGAGAGAGAGAAAGCAAACAATAAAAAATTCGTAAATTGCTTTCAATCAAGGAGGCAATTAAAAAGCACCCTGCGCAAAATAACTATCCAATGAGCATTTATTCAGCACACTTAAAACACTTTAAATAACAGCCCATAACTCGCGTTCAAGTCCCCACTATCATGATGGATGTTGAAACGTGAAACGCAAGCGAAGAAGCCAATTGGTCCCAGGACCAATTGTTACTTAATTGCCCAGTTTGTGCTGGAGCGGAGGGGGGGTAATAAAAGGTAGATTCGGGGCTGGAGTGACCAGTAAGAAGAAGCGGGAGGCATGGGAAGAAAATATGCGTAAATATAAATAATGCTTCCTTCCCTGCTGTTTGTCGCTCTACCGACGATTGCCGAAAGACGGTTGGATATGCCCTGCAATCACAGTGTAGGTTTGAAGATTGCCGACTATAAAAGAGCTGTTGCGGCTACAGGTAAGTCCATTATTATCATGGCTTGCATTCATTTGGGAAATGCATTTGCATGTCTTAAATTTACAAATTAACAAAAGGCTACAGTGATATGAAAACGTGAAATGAAACTGAAATTTAAATTTGTTGGAGGAGGATCTGCAACCAAAGCCGTTGTCCCCGGTCGCATCGGTGGTGTACGCCGTCCTAGGCTCGGACGCAAGCATAACTGGCCTTGAGGGTGCAGCTGATCCTGCAGTCGAGTTGCTAAAGGAGATTGAGGGGTATGCATGCAATGATTTCAAAAGGCTTCATGAAAAACCTTTCTGTTTAATATTTACAGAAGAATTACAACGTGCAACTGGTCAACCCACTTCCCAAAAATGTGTTACAAATTAAATATATATATATTCCCCACAGGAGAAATGAAGATGAAAGTCCAGCTGCAGCATCACATCACACAGCTCTTCCTCTTCTCCCCCTCCTAGCCCTTCCTCTGCCAGCTCTTCCTCTTCCAGCAGCACCTCCTCTCACAGCTCTTCCTCTCCAGCTGCAACCTCCTCTCCCAGCTCTTCCTCTTCCACCCCTTTCTCTTCCAACCTCTCCCTCTTGGTGCAACCCACTGGCTCCTCCTCTCCCTCCTGCTGCGTGGTGCCAGTTCACTGTACGAGAAGAAATTGAGGATGGAAATGAGGGTTTTAAAAAGGCAAAGAAAGGTCCTCAAAGCGAAAGAGTGGCTAATAAAAATGAAGACAGAATATTACAGTCCTTAAGATCGAAAAGTGTTGAAAAATTGAATAAATAATGTATGATACTACACATGTGTGTTGACTGATTTGTGCCAAGGTGTTAAAATGTGCCAACAATACCTAAAATGTGTATTCACAAAGTGATCCCTAAATGCCAGTCCACTCGGTTCCACACGGCCAAATTTCATTGTCATGTTGTCAGCGCCATCATCATCATCATCATCATCATCGGGGTCATCTGTCCTCTTCATCGTCATTCATCATATCGTCTGGCTGTGGAATGTTCCTCCGCTTGCAGAGGTTGTGTAGAATGGCACAATACAGTGATGACTGTGCTTGCCCTCTCTGGGGTGAGGCGTATTTCGCCGTGGAGTACATGAAACCGACGTTTCATCTGCCCAATTCCTCTCTCCACCAACATTTTCGTGTATGTTTGTGTGCTCTAACATATATGGAGGAAAACATGTAAACAATAATAAATATGGATTTAAACAAAATAAAAGGCGTCAAAGAGCCACAATACGATGTGTTTTACGCATAGGACTAAGCGTAATCTGCGTAATCACTTACATGTTATTACTTTAGCTGCGCTTCCCGGGTTGTGGATTGAGGTAAGGGTGTCAAAAGCCACGTCTTGCAGGGACTAGCCACCTGTCACCCCAGCAAGTGACACCCAACTGGTACAATGGTGCCTCTCAAAAAAGCTGCCCTCAGACCGCTCTCTCATTAAAATGCGCGAATTCATGGGTAGGCTCCAGGCCAACTTTTGCAACAACATCCAGTAATGTTGAAATTTGCATCAAAAACAACCTGCGTGTTGATGGAATGCACTTTCTTCCTATTGACGAACCACGTCCTCATCTTTTGATGGAGCAATTATTTATTATGTGCGTCCCGTCAAATAGCACCGACCACACCGGGCATACCCTGAAAATCGCCATGAAGTTGGGCTTTGATCTGTGTAATTGTTGAATGTCCAAAGGAAACCGGAATAAACTGTTGGATGAATATGTGGTCTAGCCTAGCGCGTTGATAGTTTGGTTTATGGCACGGCTGACTGATGGTTGTGATATTGCTAAATCGTCGGCATTGCAAAGTTGCATTTTCCCTGTTGCTAAATAACGTAGTGTTGCCAAACATTTTAATTTCGGGACTAATGGGATTATTCCTGTTAGTCGGGGATGTTATTGCATCCCGCACTAAGTCCACAACAAGTTCAATACCCTCACGATTTAGCCTATATCTCTTGATTAACTCACGGTCTTCCATTGTCTCCAAAGCATTTCGTCTCGCAGCCATTTTAGGATTCTTTGTGAATAGGTCTTAGTGAGTTAGGAGTCCTCTTGAGGACTTTTAAGCTCTCCTTGACTTAGGTGCTACTTTTAGGCCTAAAATACTTTGTGAATTGCTCTTAGTGAAAAAAAGTTAGGAGTCCTAAAATTTAAAAGAGTGACACGCCCATTATATTTTTAGGAGTTACTCCTAAATTCGCCACAGGTTAGGACCTACTTTTAGCCCTAAAAAATCCTTTGTGAATACGGCCCCTGATCTCCAGCCATGTACCCCCTACTACCGCACACACAAAAAACCTGTCTGTAAGTCCCCCCACCACCATCACCACACACACACACACCACACACACACACACACACACACACACACACACACACACACACACACACACAACACACACACACACACACACACACACACATATTTATATTATTTTTATTTTTCACCACAAATGGATCAATTCTTACCAGCATTTTAGTGTGGCAACACCAGTTCACTTTTGAAAAAAAGTAATCTAACCAAACATTTCTACATTTCTAGAACATATTCAATTATAAAACCGCTTGAAAACTAAATTACAAACTCACCGCAGCTTTAATGAGAAAGGGGTGTGCATAGAGGATGGCATGCGCATAGGTCTGCAATATTCTGGCTGAATTTGAGAAAAGTCTGAGTCTTAAATTTGTTCTCCACACAAAGTCTTGCTCTGTATTTTGTTTTCATACTTGTCAGAGCTGAGAATCCACTCTCACACATGTACGTGGTGGCAAAGGGCATTCAAAGTCTTAACAGCGCGTTTTGGCCAGCACGAGGGTATTCTGTGCACAGTCCGATCCAGAAAAATCGGACAGTGGCTTCTGATTAAATTCCATTTTCAGGGAACCATCTGTTGTGATCTCAATGAGACTTTCCTGTTCAGATGTTGATAAGAAAGCAGGCACATCTGTAAACGGATGACGTATCCAACTGTCTGAGCTGTCAGATTCGGGGAAATACCTGCGCAGCTGTGCAGCCAGCTCACGGAGGTGCGCGGTTATCTCGTGTTTCATGCTGTCTGTCAGGCAGAGTTCATTTGCACATAAAAATTCATGCAACGTGGGAAAGACCTCTGTGTTGTTGTTCTCCGTGCAGTTTAACCAGAGGTTCAACTTTTTTATCATGGCTTCAATTTTATCTCGCACGTTGAATATGGTTGCTGAAACCCCTTGTAATCCAAGATTAAGTTCGTTCAGACGAGAAAAAATATCGGACAGATAACCCAGGCGTGTAAGAAACTTTTCATCGTGCAGATGCTCAGACAAATGAAAGTTGTGATCACTGAAGAAAATCTTAAGTTCATCTTTGAGTTCAAAGAAACGTGTTAATACTTTGCCTCTTGATAACCAGCGCACCTCTGTATGAAGTAGCAACGTCTCATGATCGCTGCCCATTTCACTGCATAATGCAGAAAAAATGCGAGAGTTCAGGGGCCTGGCCTTCACAAAGTTCACCATTTTCACTGTTGTGTCCAAAACATTTTTCAGACTGGCAGACATTCCCTTGACAGCAAGAGCCTCTCGGTGGATGCTGCAGTGAATCCAAGTGGCATCAGGAGCAACCGCTTGCACGCGCGTTACTACTCCGCTGTGTCTCCCGGACATGGCCCGTGCGCCATCGGTACAGATACCAACACATTGTGTCCACATAAGTCCGTGTTGATGTCACAAAGGTGTCCAGCATTTTGAAAATGTCCTCTCCAGTTGCCCTTTTTTCCAGAGATTTGCAGAAAAGCATGTCCTCCTTAATTGTCCCTTCATGAATGTATCGCACATATACCAGGACATGTGCCAGGCCGGCTACATCTGTCGACTCATCCAGCTGTAGCGCGTAAAATTCACTGGCTCGTACACGACGTAGTAGTTGTTTTAACACGTCCTCGGCCATGTCACTGATTCTCCGAGAAACAGTGTTATTGGATGAAGGCATGGGTCTGTATAGTTTTTTTGGCTTTTTCCCCCAGCATCGTCCCGACCATATATCCATGGCAGCAAGGGACAATTAAGTCCTCGACAATAGTGTGTGGTTTGCCAGTTTTAGCACTCTCTGTAACTCACCAATGTAAGAATGCTTGTAGCCCGCTCCTATTAACGGTTATCTGTCTCCCGTATGCAAGTCTTACCTGGTAGAAAAGTCCTCTCAAATTCTCGCTCAAAAAACTCCCGTGGCTTATTTCTCAAATTAGCATGTTTGTGTTTCTAAAATGTCTGCGCAACCAGTGACGGTTTCATTGAGTTGTGAGACAGTACTTTTGGCACATATAACACACTGTTGGCCGAGTAAATCCACAGTATTAATCTTTAGTGAACCCCAAAGCAATATAGTTTTCATATCATATTTTTCGCCTTTTTTGACGAGGTTGTTCCTTTGGCCCGTCGCGCTGCATGCTTTCCCGCATCAGGAGGCTCTGCATCGGACTCCTCACCACTGTCCGTGGCTATGCTCTCAGCGTGACCAGCCACAGGTGCATCGCTAGCATCCCGGTCAAAGGTAGACGACGTTGAAGGTGACGAATAATGTGGGTTGTTGTCGCTGGAAAGTGCACCTCTTCGACTGTTAGCTGACTGGTGGCAGCAGTGGTGGATGTCCCCTCTGGAAGGGCAATTTATCCTTTTTAGCCATTTATCCATTCTACGGCGGTTAAGCCGGGCGGCGGGCAACGTGTTTGTTTCGGCAGTGCAATTAATTCACTGACCACCAGAGGGTAGCCTATACATGTCTATGCATGACAGTGAGTGAACAGGCGCTTATTAATTCCACCGGTTTAAAACATATGTAATATGACGCGTCTTTACAAACGATGTTTTTTATTTTTTTTCTTTTGCATTTTTTCGCGTACCCCCTGTGTCACGTGGCGTACCCCTGGGGGTACGCGTACCACAGTTTGGGAACCACTGGGTTAGGGGAAACTGCTTGTAGTGATCACGTTGGTCCAGAGTACATTTGATCACTATAAGCGGTTGATTACTAAAACCGCAATTGTTATTACAGATATTTCAACTTATTTTTTTTATGGAGAACATTCATCTAAATGCCAGTTGTATAGTTTTTCAATGAGAAAAATGTAACGAAGCGGTCGTCAGCGCGATCCTCTCGTCAGCTCCAAACTCACCCGTCTGCACCTCAATCACAGACACAGCTGCGGTTTTCCGCACAGCATTTACAGTAACTCACTGACACGGTCTGAGATCAGTAGGCGCTGGCTGGCCGCGTGTGTTTTTAAACAACGAAACCTAGCCTAGTAGCGCCGCATTTTCTCTGCGGCGCTACGGCGCTACCTATTTTTTGCGCATGCGCGTTGTCAGATAAAGCTGCTTCACTGACAGCTTTTTTTGCCATTCAAAACGCTCAATCTACAGTAAACACGGCCTTTAGCAACTGTACTAGTCGGTGTCACAGTGCGCATGCGCGAAACAAGCTGTCAGCTTTCCAGCTTTTCGCAGCAGCGAAACGGGACAGATTAGGCACGGATATTTAAGAACCAAAACAGTAAAACTAAGGTTATTGTAATAATTGTGACACACTGCACAGATTAATAATTTTCAATTATTTTTATTGAAGGGCTTGGGCATGCACTGCATTTATAGCTTATTATGACCGCTCGCCCATGCAATAAACTACCTACATTTTTCAAGTGAAGTGTGTGTGTACATTGGAGCTGGTGAGGTAACTGCTGGGGCTGCTGTAGAGGCTGCGGCGGCAGGTGCTGCTGGTGGGGCTGGTGCTGATGGAGAGGCTGAGGATGCTGGTGCTGAAGATGAGGCTAGGGCAGCTGGTGAAGCTAGTGAGGATGGGATTGATGATGCTGATGGTGAGACGGGGGCTGCTGCTGAGGCTACGTCAGCAGGCACTGCTGGTGAAGCTGGCGCTGAAGGTGAGGCTGGAGCTGATGGGGCTGATGGTGCTGATGGTGCGGCTGGGGCTGATGGAGAGGCTGGGGCTGGATGGTGAAGCTGGTGAGATGGGGCTGCTGTGGGTGAAGCTGGTTGAGGGCTGGGCTGATGGAGCGGCTGGGCTGCTGGTGAAGCTGGTGAGGCTGGGGCTGATGGAGCGGCTGGGGCTGCTGGTGAAGCTGGTGAGGCTGGGGCTGATGGAGCGGCTGGGGCTGCTGGTGAAGGCTGGTGGAGGCTGGGCTGATGGAGCGGCTGGGGCTGCTGGTGAAGCTGGTGAGGCTGGGGCTGATGGAGCGGCTGGGGCTGCTGGTGAAGCTGGTGAGGCTGGGGCTGATGGAGCGGCTGGGGCTGCTGGTGAAGCTGGTGAGGCTGGGGCTTATGGAGCGGCTGGGGCTGCTGGTGAAGCTGGTGAGGCAGCGGCTGGGGCTGCTGGTGAAGCTGGTGAGGCTGGGGCTGATGGAGCGGCTGGGGCTGCTGGTGAAGCTGGTGAGGATGGGGCTGATGGTGCTGAAGGTGAAGCTGGTACTGTGGCCGATTTTTTAATTTTGTGAGGGATGCGAGGCACCTCCTCTTTCGCAATTTTTAAATGATCTATGTTTACTTTTTTAAACACTTGTACCGTCTTCTGTCAGAGATCCACCACACTTTTCCCCTGTAATGCAATTACAGTAAAAGGCCAAGGAAGTTTGCCTCGAGTTTGCCCACCTTTCTCCTCTGCAGGCTCCTTACATTTTGTCTCCACACCTTTATCTCCCTATTTTGAAGCCCGGTTTAGCAGCACCCTGCTTCTTCATAGTCTTCTCCTGCTGTTTGGTGACATTGTTATGCACAATATCCATAATCTCATCCAGGCGCTTTACCTCGTCTGAGACAGCCTCTTCAGCCATAACATCCTCAACACTGCTGTCTACCTGTGAACAAATGTTTTTACATTCTTTCAGTCTATGTTTTCAACACTGCATCTATCAACCTTAAAGTTTATTGTGACATGTGTTTACCAACCATGAAGTCTTCTGGCACCTCTGTTGGATACCGAGCCTCGCGGCCAAACATCAAGAAAAATGGGGAGAACTTGGTGGTTATCTGTGTTTTTGTCCTCAACCCAAACATTACCGCATCCAAATACTCGTCCCAGGTTTCTCTGGTTTTTTTTGCCACCAGCTGCTGAGAGCTCTAAAATAATAACATAACTTTAACTGACAATAGGCATCTCCCAAAACAATATATTTATGGTCCAACTGGCATTGCTGCCTGTAAGTTGAAGACTCTATGGTACACATGATTGATGAATGTACATAAAGTATATAATGATTTTTGTAAATTAACAATTGCCTCACCTTTGTATGGTGCCATTCAATCACCTTCTTACCAGCCCGTTTGTTTGAGGGTGGTAAAAGGAGAACAAAGACTCCACTTTTTATCCCAACTTTGCACATACGTTCTTGTTTATCTGTTAAAATAAAGAACTTATTGTTTTATAGATCAAAAACAACAATAAAAATTTCAGCAAACATTTTTTAAATGTATTTTCAAAATTACCTCATTCACAAACTCTCTTCCTTGATCAGTAAGTATCCTTTTTGGAGCCTCAAACTGATGGAAGAACTTTACTATGCATTCAGTCACCTTCAGCTGCGGTTTTATTATGGAGAGGATAGGCCTGTTGGCCACTTGCCAGGTAGTCACCATGAACACAGATGTAACTGATGGCCTGTTTGGTGGTTTTTACTTTCCAATCAGGTCCATACCGATAAGTTCGAATGGATGTTTTTACCTGAAAAGCAGCACAAAATAAATGTATACATTTCATTCTGGATAAAATGTTTGTGAGCATGGTGACATTTAAGGAAAATAGTTCAGCTTCAGTCAGTCAGAGCTTAATTCCTTTCCACATGCTCTGCTGAAGATATGTTAAAATTATGTAAAAATTTATATCAGTGACGGTAAATATGTTTTGTGAAAAAAAAAACAGACACTGATTATGAGAATGTGTCAACAGTTACCTTTATGGGGGTATACTCCACCTCCTGTTTTATTATATGAGCAGCTGACTGGCACACCGCACATTCTGAACCTCGTTTAAAACACATATACATGAGGAAGTTAACTATCTGCTGGCATTTGTCTGTCACTTCATATTAAATTCAACCATGTACAAACACATTTTAAAGTTTCTATATAGTTTCTATCTTACATGAAAATATACATATTCCTCCATGCAAGTAATTATGTAATCTGCTGAAACTCATTAAAAAGCAAAGTGCTCAATTGTTCCTCAATTGCAGTGCTTACTTACCCATTTATCTATGTCAGCAGACATACCAGGCCAGAAAAACCTTTTGGAAATGGCATCTCTGGTCTTCTTTTGACCGGTGTGAGCACCTATGGGGCTGTCGTGGAAGTCACCTAAAAAGGCGTGGCCTCCTCCGGTGCCTCTTACCACTTTAGTTTTGGTGACCTTACAGGACCTTTCAAATAATACAGTGCTCCATCTAGGAGATAAATTGAAACGTCCATTAACATCATAAATATATTATACAGCAAAATACATTAAACATTACAGTGTCGCATCTTCATCATTCTTCATCCTTCATCCGCTTATCCGGGTCGGGTCGCGGGGGCAGCAGCTCAAGCAGGGGGCCCCAGACTTTCCTTTCCCGGGCCACATTGGACCAGCTCTGACGGGGGATCCCGAGGCGTTCCCAGGCCAGTGTTGAGATATAATCTCTCCACCTTAGTCCTGGGTCTTCCCCGGGTCTCCTCCCCACTGGGTCGTTGCCTGGAAACACCTCCCAAGGGAGGCGTCCAGTGGGCATCCTTACCAGATGCCCGAACCACCTCAAACGAACTCCTTTCTAAGCAAAGGAGGCAGCGGCTCTAATTCGAGTTCCTCCCGGGATGACTGAACTGTCTCACCCTATCCCTAAGGGAGAGAGCCCAGCCACCCTCCTGAGGAAACTCCATCTCGGCCGCTTGTATCCGCGATCTCGTCCTTTCGGTATGACGGTATCACACCCATCCCTCACTGACCCATAGGTGAGGATAGGAACGAAGATTGAACGGTAGATTCGAGAAGCTTTGCCTTGCGGCTCAGCTGTCTTTTCGTCACAACAGTGCGGTAAAGCGAACGCAATTACCGCCCCCGCTGCTCCGATTCTCCGGCCAATCTCACGCTCCATCGTACCCTCACTCGCGAACAAGACCCCGAGGTACTGAACTCCTTCACTGGGCTAAGAACTCATTTCCTTGCCTACCATGCCGACTTCGTGTCGGCATGTACACGAGTAAAAAAACATAAACGCGTGAAGTCTATATATAAAAACAGAAATCCTTAACTCACCTTCGACGACAAACTTTGAGGCCTTTCTCGAATTCATTTTTCTCTGCTTTGGAAATATTGGCAGGATACTGGCCTTTAGTTTTTGAAAACCAGAAGGCGCTGATATAAGGACTGTATCCATGTTGCTGTCAATACACCTGTCGCTCTCGATTTCTGGGTCCCTTAAAGGGGGTGGCGCAGTGGTGTAACGTCATTTTGCATGATTGATTATTTTTATTATATGATTATGCAAAAATTGGAAATAAGAGCTACACTAAACGCATTTAGCATCACATGCTGTTTGTATTGTATGTATATATAATTATATAATAAAATGGCTTGGATCTAATATTTAAACATGTAGTTCTTGATCATATTTTCAGTTACACTAAAAGTTGGGACAATGCAGTTAATATTACATCTCTCATTAACTTCTTATACAGAGATGCTGATGCATTCAGTGTAAAAACAAAATGCATTAAACTAATGTTGATAATTACTCTCATTAAAAGTGAGTGTTTCATGGATCGTGACACTTTCCTGGTGGGAGATAGCAGGGGGTGCATTTCCTGTCAGGACTGACCTGCCAGGAAAATGCACCCCTTCCAAAAAAGCCCTTTCTGGTGGTCCCAGCATTCAAATAACTTTTGGAGAGTATAGTCATAGGACAGGTGTGGATAAGTGGAGTAAGTTTCATGGATGTGACACTTTCCTGGTGGGAGATATAGCAGGCGGGTTGCATTTTCTGTCAGACTGACTGCAGGAAGGATGCAGCCCGCCCCAAAAAAGCCCTTTCTGGTGGTCCCAGCATCGATTACTTTTGAGAGGTATAGTCATAGGACAGGTGTTGATAAGTGGAGTAAGTTTCTGGATGTTGACATTTCCTTGGGTGGAGATTAGCAGGGGGTGCATTTCCTGGCAGGACTGACTGCCAGGAATGCACCCCCCAAAGCCCTTTCTGGTGGTCCCAGCATCAAATACTTTTGAGGTATAGTCATAGGACAGGTGTCGATAAGTGGAGTAAGTTCATGATGTGACACTTTTCCTGGTTGGGAGATAGCAGGGGTGGCATTTCCTGGCAGACTA
>OLKM01006454.1:0-14231 GCA_900291075.1 Melanogrammus aeglefinus
CGTGTCTCTCTCTCTCTTACGAGCATGTCGGACAGTTGAGGAACCACATCACTGCAGCCGTCTGGCTCAGCCCAGGCACCATACTGAATGTCGCGCCCGCTATCTAGCATCTTACACCCTAACACGCCTGGTGTCCTATCGTGGCCGTTGTGGCCGAGAACGATCATTATCCATTGTAGAAGGGATGAACAAGGATCTGTGTCCCTTTCAACAAGACACCAGTCTTGGACTGTAAGAATTGCCTGCTCTAGCGCTGTATACAGCTAAGTGCCGGTTCTATTGCGAACCGTGTGTTATAGCGCAGCGCCTTACTGCCCAGCACCAGCACGGGCATCACCCGTTGGCCACACACACTGTGTCCTCTCCGCAGCTGCTCTCCTCAGCTGCTCCAGGGTTAAGCTCCAGCGCCGCAGGTAGGTTCCTCCAGATACCATGGTCCACAGTATATGTTAGTGTCTTTCAAACAGCTCTTTGTCAGCTGGATTCTCTTCTCCTCTCCACAGAGAGGCTCGTGACAGCGATCGGCCAGTCCACAGAGGCATTTCCCTGGCACATGAGGGGATGGAGTAAGTAATTAAGGCGGCAATCAGGACGCATTCTGAAGCGTTGGATCCGAGGAGGTAAGTGCATCATTGCTGACCAGAGATCATGCCTGGACCCCAAGAACTCACCTAGAGAGGCTTGTGGTCCGTCTCCATCTCTGGAAAATGTTTTCCAATAAGAAAATTACGAGGAACCTCTCACAGGCCAAGTCAGCCCCAAAGCCTTCCTTCTTCACACCTGCGCAGTAATCTCTGCTTTCTGTTGGTGTGAAGACCGCTGACACAGTAGGCTCCTGGCCTCCACACTCTTCGTCCCATTTTTGGGAGTAGTACCCTCCCAAATCCGTACGACGACGCGGTCTGCTGAGAAGACTTTGCAACTCTCTGTTTGGATCGGGTACATGGGCTAACAATGTGTGGGAACGTTCACTGCATCCTTAAGATCTTGGAAGGGCTCTTTGCCTGGTCGGACGCCCCACACCCAGCAGTTCCTCTTCGGAACAGGGCAGATCCCGCAAGAGGCTGTCTCTCTCGGACAAGCTGCGGCACAAAAACCACCGAGTATGATTTAAACCATTCAGAAGAAAAACTCCTCAACTCGGTCACAGTCGTTGGCTCCTGCATCTTCCTCACGGCTTCCGTTTTTCCCGGGTCTGGGCTGATGCCACTGGTGGAGAGCACGGTGGCCTAGAAAAGGTCACCTCTGACTTTGACAGGCTATCGCATTTATCAAATGTTCAAGAGAGGATTGCCCTGCGCTCCTGGATCTTTTCCAGCGTAGCCATGCAGGCGGAGGGCGTCACTGCCTCCTGTGTGTTCGCGCCCCACCACACCAGCACATGCGGTCCATGTGGCACAAACGAACGCCCTCCAAGCCCTTCTGCTGAGTACCTCCGTGCACCTGATGCGGTTTGTTGAAAAGTCGTTCGGGGGGCGATGCGATGCTATGGCCAAACGGTAGCCTACGACTGAAGTAATAAGCGCCCGAGAAGGGTGTAATGAAAAGTCTGTCATTTTGCACCAATCTGCTGTTAGGCGGAATTTGCCAAAAACCCCATGTTTTGCATCCAGCTTACTGAACAATTTGGCTCCGTCCAGGGCCAGCATCCCCAGTGTTTCCTCCACTGATGGCAGGATGAACTTCTCCCTACGCACTGACTCATTGAAGTTTTGGGTGAGATCGACACATATTCGTAACAGCAACCTGTGTTTTGTTGGGCACCAACCACTATCGATGCCAGCGCACCAAGTCTGTTTGGCTCCTCGATTCTTTTATCACCTCGAGTTGTTCCATAGCGGACAAGTTCTTGCTTGACTTTGTCCAATAGGCAGGCAATGGAATACTTCTTCGGTGTTTTTAGTTGGCAAAACGGTTCCGGCCCCCGCTGGTCTCAGCTTGATGGCAATATGGCTGACGCATCTCTCCTCCGAGCCTCTGTGTGCAATAATTTGGGCGGTATGTTCTCCTTTAATGTCTCCATTGGTGACACTTCCAGAGCGCGTGCAACAAGCCCCAGCCTACAGCTCACACAGCTCTTCTCCAGCAGAGAGCAGTATGCACAATGACGAGCAATGTAACATCATCTCCTCCTCCTCTTCCTTCTCACCTCTCCTCAGTATCAGTATCTGGCGACGCCCACTTACATCGATAGTCTGGCGACGCCCACTACATCGAGTGGACTCCTTCCCGGTCCCAGGAGTGGCTTTGTTGCTTTCCTGAGCATAGGTGGATTGTCTCTGTATGTGTTTAAGAACACAGTGTAGGGCAAAACCGTGACATCTGCACCTGTGTCGATTTTGAACGTCACAATGCTCTCATGGATGTCAATATTGACCATCCAAGGATCCCCTTCTGTCGTGACGCTGCCGAGGAAGATTTCCTCCTCATCCTCATCTTCGGATTTGCACACGCGCTTGTAGTGTCCCCTCCTCCCACATGCATGACATTTCACATCATTGGCAGGACAGTCACTTTTTTGATGGAATGGAGAGTTGCCACAATTTTGACACTGTGACTGCGCACCTTTATCTTTGCTGTACTGAGTACTGTGTGGCTTTTGCTTTTGGCTATCAGCATATTGAGGTTTGTTTTTAGCAGACTTGAAGTTGCTCTTGAACACTCTGTCAACAGATTTTGCATCACTTGCTCCTGATCTGGTGTCCCCTCGCAGAGAAAACTGCTGCCTTTTCACCTCCTCACTCTGCCGTGCCATCCTTATGGCTTTATCCAAAGTTAGATCCGCGTCCAACTGCATGCGTTCAGACAGCCCCTTGTCTTGTAGTCCCACAACAATTCTGTCTCTGATCAGTTCATTGTGCAGCATCGCGTAGCTGCAATGCTCTGCCAGCGCATATAGTGCATTGACAAACGAATCAACACTCTCCCCTTCTCTCTGGTTGTGCATGTTATTATTTTGCACGTTCGTAAATAACATTTTTCTTCACTACAAAGAAGCCTTGCAATCCATCACGTACTCCTTGGTATGTGCGTCTTTGATCGGCTGACAGAGTTAACCCACGGAGAATATCGTCCGCCTCGTCTCCCATGCAATAAATCAATGTGTTTACTTGATTATCTTCAGAGCTTGAATTAAGGCTACTTGCCAGGCGAAATCTTTCAAATCTCCGGATCCATTTGTCCCACTCTTGCGGTCTTGAAAAGTCAAAGGACTCCGGTGGCTGGATGTTGAACGTAGCACACGGTCCCGCGGCGATCACCGGCGCTGGTGGAGCCGCTACAGGCAGTGCTCCGTCCCCGCCTCCCTCCATATTATCCTCTTTTCTTTACCGACGACGAGTACAACCGATCCTTTTTGCTGAGCTTACTTTCCACATTAACTACAGGACTTCTGACACCATGTCGTGTTCTTTAATAACGCACGCGTGAGTCCAACTGTACTATTAACGTGGTTAGCTTTATTTAACTTCCTCACCACCCAACTCCCTCACTCTTCCTCTGGTCGCTCCTCCGTGACGTCATCTCCCGTCGACCCTGTAGTCTTTCTTCCATAGCACAATCACACCACAACAGGGCGCTATTGAGAAAAAATCCTGTATTTTTCATAGAAATATTAATATAAATTATGAGAGATATTCACATGACTACGCAGAATAAAACAGCATTTTGCTCTATAGCTCCCAGATTAGCATTCGTTTGTACAGATTAGCCCTTACCTTAAAACAGAGGCGACCACACAAGCCTGGGGTCAGCTTCATTTGCTGTTGGTCCAGAAGCCCATGATGTGGACAGGCGATGTTTATCCACTCTTCTGATAAGTGCGTGCCAATGACCTTTTCAGAAAGCAGAAGAGTTTTTGTGTCTCTGCAAATTGTGCATCCAAAGTTTCCATCCCTAACAAACAACCTGGTGTGGCGGGACGACCATTCTCTCCATTGCTGGCTGGTCCAGTCCGCCGGGAGAGAGGCAGGTGGAGTCACCGTCATCAGCGGCCTCCGAACTGTCGGCTGTTGGCGGGCTTTCACCGGCAGCAGTCCCCAAGCTAGCATCTGCCAAAGAACTCGCTTCTTCCTGCTCCTCAGAGTCATTCGTCTTCGATTTCTTTGTAAATCCGAAATTTGCGAGTCGGTTTCCCTGTTTTGCAATGCCTGTCATAGCACTGTGTTAGTTCATCTGTATCAGCGCTGCGTCTGAAAAAAATGAACTTGTGTGGTCTCTTCGTATGATAGTTGGCCTCCATGCGATGGAGCCGCGATTCATACAGAAAAGTCCATTGGAATATATAGGGTCCTCCATTCCATGTGTTCCGGACGCCGTCTAGCATGGGGCATAAATCCCCAAAGAAAAAAACCCCAATCTTGGGCGTTTAGCCGCCACTCTGCAGCACAATCTTTAGCTTTTAATATGACCCGGCCATCAACCCATGATATAACATACTCCAAGCCATATTCGCCGATGTGTATGAATGAATCCCTGGCACTCCGGTCTCTCACGCCTAAAACAGGCCTCATTCTTTTGAGTGGAGCATTAAGCAAAGCATCACCTCCATTACTATACGCATAGCTAGACACCGGTGTATGAAAGCCAGACATACCCGCAGGCGACTGATTTTCAACGTCCCCGATGTTCGGTGCTGAGCCGGACGGGCTAGGAGAAGACAACGCACCCATGGAACGAGGGTCCTTAGCGGCACCACTAGCACTGTATGACCCACGGGTTTCTTCAGATGAGCAGTCCATGTTGAGCAAAGATGAACAATGCCAGCAGCCTGTTGAATGCTATGAGCCACCCTATAGCATACGCCACCCTTTATAAACTTTTAGGACTACACACACACCCACACACACATTTGCATACAAACACACACACGGCTCCACATGGCCACGGCAGCACACATGCACGCGCACATGTACGAAAACATTCCTTCGAACTTACAGGTAATCCCGCCACTTCCGACAAGCACGCGCGTCCACTGCCACACACACCATAGCACATGCATGCGCACATGCATGAATACATTCCTTCGTACTTACATGGAGAACATAACTCCCTATTGTGCACCCAACCTCCCCGTGCCCCCTGCAGCCACCGGATGCAATTTGTTTTAAAAAACGCTCAAAGAGGGGTATATTATTTACTACTTATGGGACACATATCCAAATTGGCCGAGCTTAAGCCTCCGTTTGTTCAAGCAGGCGAGCACCAATAACCTGGTTGCTCGTTTTTAAACCAAACGCAAGTTTTACCCACGGAGACCATAGGCAGGCTAGGGGAACTCATACTTATGTTAGAAAAACTCATGAAGGGAGATTTTCATGCCAAGGGACCTTTAATATTGTGTTGATTCTTTTGTTTTTCCCACAGTGGATGATACCCCAGACCAGGGGCGGGGTTAGGGGGTGGCTACTTGGGCTCAAGCCCGGGATGTTTTTGCCAAAAGCCCCGAATGTTTACAGTCGGGGGAAAAAGCCTAACGTGCACTGCGGTCAGTCTCCCTCCCCTGAAGTGTAGCCTTCCTGCAGTACCGGAGTCTAACAGAGAGGCAGCAGCAGCGGGAAAGTAACCTGCGTTCATAGCCTGCCCTGCCGAGAAGAAGTGTGTCCTCCCTGATTCTGTTTCCTGTGTTGATTCCGCAATCTGTCAGATGGACGTAGAAGATAATGGATATTAGGAAAATTTTTTCTCAGTGGCGGGCGCAACGACCCCACCAGCAATGCCAAACGCCGGAACAGAGTGTTTCAAGTCTGTGAATTTTTAGGATTAACACTCGGTGTGTGACACTTTACTGACAAGATACAACTGTTAGCACACGCAATTAGGCTAAAGTGAATACACAAACATAAACGCTAGCTAACATGAATAAAAAATCTAAATTGAAGGGTAAAGTGGATAAATATAACCACATGAGTCACTGACTGTGTGTGTGTGGTGTGTGTGTGTGTGTGTGTGTGTGTGTGTGTGTGTGTGTGTGTGTGTGTGTGTGTGTGTGTGGTGGTGTGTGTGTGTTTATATTTTGAAAAGGATTTTTGTTTTGTTTTTACGCAGATAAGTCAGCTACATGCAGGGATGAGCAGCAGGGGACAGCACAGCCAACAAGAGAAGAGCAAGGTGTAACTGCCTCCTATTGATTTAGGGACAAAAGAAAGTGGCCCAAAGCAGGTGCCCATCTTCCCAGTACCGTTCAGCCAATTTGGTATTCCAGCAGAGGGCATTTTAACAAGAGCTGGTTTTGAGGAATTTTGTTGGCTGGAGTACTCTGGTTCTCCAGAGACTCTGCATTTTGGTTTCCCTTGTCATCAATTTTGGAAGGCAGCATGTTCCGTACCAACAAGGATGGGGGAAAAGGAGGAGGCTGAGTAAGAGGAGGGAGAAGGAAGAGAAAGAGCAGGAGGGGGAGGAAGAAGCAAGGAGGAAAGAAAGAAGAAGGAGAGGGAGAAAGAATATAGGTGGATGAGAAGGAGGAAGAAAGGGGGAAAAGACCAGGAAGGAGGAAAGGAAGAAAAGGAGGGCGAAAGGGAAGAGGGAGAGAGGAAGGAAGGAGAAAAGAAAGGAGAGGAGGGAGGAGGAGAAAGGGAGGAAGAGAAGAGGGGGAGGGAAAGACAAGGAGGAGGACAGAGGAAGAAAGAAAGAAAGAAGAGAAGAGGAGGGAAAAGAAAAAAGAAGATGGAAGGAGGAAGAGAAGGAGGAGGAAGGGGGAAAAAGAGGAGGTTAGGAAGAAAGGAGGAGGAGTTCCTCTTGTGTTGAATTAGTCATTTTTGCTTCACTGTCCACTTCTTTCCTTTCCAGCATTAGTTTGATATCTTCAGTACAAGACTCTGCTCTAAACTCAGTTTCATCTCTTGTGTTATGTGTTCTCAGTTTCTCTTTCTTGAAGAGAAACTGAGAACACATAACACAAGAGATAGACAGATAGAGTCAAACTGAAGATATCAAACAAATGCTGGAAAGGAAAGGAGTGGACAGAGAAGCAAAAATGACTATTCAACACAAGAGATGAAACTGTTTAGAGCAGAGACAGTCCATATTGAAGATATCAAAACTAATTGCTGGAAAGGAAAGGAGTGGAACAGAGAAGCAAAAATGACTATATTTCAACACAGAGAGAATTAAACTGTTTAGAGCAGACAGAGTCAAATGAAGATATCAAACTAATGCTGGAAAGGAAAGGAGACGTGGGACAGAGAAGCAAAAAGGAAGTTAGAAGAAGAGGAGTGAAGACAGAGCAAGACAGCCAGAGGTGCCAGGGCAGCATTAATGTAAGATAATATAAAAACAAACTTCTTGTTTGTTTGTTTTTTCAGTTCTTGAAGTTTATGAGATTGTTCAATCAGGATTACATGCACTGCAAGATTTTAATGTAATGCCTTATGATCAGGTTTTAAACACCTTTTTATCTCTTCTTCTTTTTTCAGGCAGATGCAACACACTATTCGTGGATCCTTCAGGACAGCACCTTTGTCTAAGATAAAGTAATGTATGTAATGTGTTTTCTGAATTAGCAATAAAAAATTAAGTTTAAAAAAAGAACTTTGTGCATACATCTTTTCTCCCTCTGGGCTAAGCCTCGGATCTCCCATAATCCTAGATCCGCCCCTGCCCCAGACTCTGATACCTCAGATTTTGAAATTGTGATCACATCCAGGAGCACGGCTCAATTCAATCGGGCTGACACTGTAGTATGTTCATTTTTTAACCTCATTTGGTTTTTCGATTTATCATTTATTTATTTATTGATTTAGTCATTGGATATCTATTTGAGCATTGAAGCATTAAATTCTTGTTCTGGTCAATATTGTAGAAGAACCAAGGTTTGTTTTGATTATTTGTAAGCGTTACAGAAACACTCTCAATCTTTCACCCATTGATATACTGTATGTGGTAAGGGAACAATGGAAGCTATTTAAAATTGTTCATAATTGTATGCTTTCCCTCTCAGTTGTTTGAACCGAAAAAAAGTACACCCAAATGCATCATTTTTACAAAATAAGTAATTATCTATAGGTTGTGTGTGATGTGATTGGCTGAGACTCTGAGAGGAAGCATTTGCTCTGGTGAACATGAAGTAGAAAATATCATCCCCTACCTCTGAATTTTCTCTTAACTCCATATATACATGAAGGTAATAATTTTATTAATTTTATTGTTTTCAGAGATGCAATTCAATCTAGACAGGTATCAAGGCAGACTGTGACAGCCTGTTTCCAGCTATGTTTCTTGCTCTCAATGTTGTGTTGTTTTAGACATTTTATCTTGTTTTTCAGATAGTAATATCTGATGGTGAGGATCTGGAGCCACATGAAACAAATCCAGTCACGACTATGCTAGGGTTAGGGTTAAGGGTTAGGGGTTAGGGGTAGGGGGTTTTAACCGAAGTGCACCCTGGTGCAGGCCATTTTCTGTAAATATCTTTTGACAGGAAGGTGCCAGTGAAACATGAGATGTGGAGTTGGGCATCACATATGCTGCAGACCGTAGCGGCTTTGCACAGCAAAATCCTAAGTGTGAGTTGAATTTGCAACATTTTGCAACATATTATTGTAAATGCCCATATATGGACAGGTCATTTTCACTCGCTACAATGTTGCATCTGTGGCTGCTGGTGATCCAACCACAAAGAAGAAAACTTTAAGGGGCTATTTTCAGCAGTATGTTGTCATTCGGGTTAGGGGTTGGGGGTAGGTGTGGGAAAATGAGTACCAGGCGGTACTAAAAGCACGGGCCTAGGTCTGAAGGGCAGCATGGTCACCCCCACCTCAAAACCAAGCAAAGGGCTATAACGCATCCATTGTATTTGAGGTTAGGATGGGGTTGGGGTTAGGCGTTAAGGTTAGGGTCGGAGACGGGCTTGGGGTTGGGAATAGGGGTTAGGGTTAGGTTTAGGCCTAGGAGTTAGGGTTAGGGCCAGGGGTTAGGGTTAGGATTTTAGGGTGTAGCAGACCCGGCGCCAGAGCAAATCTATACATGGGGCACGTAGATTTTGTGGGAGTGCCGCATCAAATATTATGACAGACAGGTTGGTTGCCTACAAAAAAACTCAAATGCAACAGGTCCCACAGCGCGAAACACATCAGGACTGGGCCACAACAGCATTGCACCTTTAAGACGCATTGCACTTCGCAAATAATAGCCTACACACATTAACACACACAAACACAGCCAATACAAATCACATTGCAGTGGTGTGGGCGCGGCGGCACATTAATTACCACAGACGCCAACAGGCAATATGCCGCAACCACGCAGTCGAGCACATTTGCAACACATTGGCATCCATGAGCTCCGCCAAAACCATTATCGCATAATCAATGGAAAGCGCCAGTCGAGACAATGAGTCCGGCATTGTGAACAGACGTTTGTCCTTTTTCACCAGAGATTGGTAGGAAATGGACCGTCAAAAACTACCAAAACAATTTAACCATAACACAGTGATTTTCGCTTTACATAGCCTTCAGGGCTTGTGTCAGTTGTGTTTATTTTATTTTTTTATCGGTTGGATCCACACTGTCTGTGCTCTCTCGGGAGCGGGCCGCGGGGCATGCGTGTGTTACAAATCGGAGAGAGAAACGCATTGTGTCAGAGAAAGAAGGAGGCACGGGGAATATCGCCAAAGCCAATGCAAATCTTCGACTCATTATTGTTGCGAGTCAACGAGTCAGAGGCAAAAGGAATCGGTTGTGCGATCGACTTTACTGTGGCTTTTTAGCGGCGGCTGTTGTGCTGAGAGAGAGGATGGCAAACTGCGCTTTTGCTTTTACGCAAACCAGGAGCCGCGCCGGTGACAGAGGGAATAAAGTCTTGTGGTAAACAACTAGCAGTGTATGTCTTGTGTCTGTATGTCGGGTCGGAGGTTAAGAGCAAGGTCTCGGAAGAGAAGGGTAATGGTTGGGCTGCGTTGTTACAGGCAAGGAGGCTCAGGCCCGGTTCAGGGTTCAAGTCTTACTCTTTGGCAATGGACTAACGACAGAAGTTAATTGAGGAAAGAGAAGGGAATACGCTGGAATAAGAAGAGTATTGAAGGAGAGAAGGGTGTGCGGCTTTCAAGACACCCCCCCTGCCAAGCCCAATATGTTTTTGACCAGCGGCCCGAGGAGCTACAGTAACGCAAAAGAGGCTGCCGACGATCCACCCTTTGCACAACCGACCCACCCCCCTCCCCTTCTCCCTACCTCTTCCCCCAAGGATCAGAGGTAGGGGTCGGGCCCGCCCCCTCTCTACCATCAACAGGAACCAGGACACCACTAGAGTCCCAATACAAACCCCCCCCCCACCAGCACAGATCCTTTACCCCGCCAACTCAACCAATCCCAACCCTCCTATCCCCATCCCCTCCCCGACTCCCCCCAGCCAATAACCCTCATGCTAGACTAACCTCCAGAGGTCCAAGGAAAAATCACCGCACCCCCCTACACCACACTCTCCCCAGAATTCCCCCTCAATCCATCCACACACCTTCATCCAACCTCTCCTAATCTAAAACCCCACAAGGATAAAATCATTCATACACATAACTCTCAACCGGAATCCTCACACACCAACACCAACCAGACCTCTTCTCACAGGACACAAACACTAACCTCACTGTGGATCTGGTTGACTGCATTTCACATAACCCCACTTCTCCCCCCCTCTCACCTACAGGTGCCAAAAGTGGCAAAACAACAAAGAGTTATGATTAAGGGACACGCTCAGGTCCAACACGAACAGTACAAAACCATCGACATAAATCTTCTCCCTTCCCCACAAATTATTTTGCCAGGTTACTGTTGACATCAACCCCCCCTACACTACCCCCTACAAACATCGGACCACCACATATCCCCTCCGCTAACAATCCTGCAGTCATTAAATACCATCGACCCACCTACCACAAGGTAAGGACGGGGAATAGACTGCAGGATTAAGGAACCACTCCTAGGGAACACACCACAAACTTATATATCGGTGAACTCCCACCTCAGTAGTATCCCCCCACACAACACGCAACACACACAAATAGACAGCTATCCCGGGAGCTTACCATAGAGACAACCTCTTGCCACCATTCTTAAAAAAACACCCACACTTACCCACACCCAGTTATCTCTCAATCAGCCTGACCCCAACCCCGGAACTCACATCCATTAAACAATTATCAGCCACTCTACAAAACAGGCACTCACCACATTTCCCAACGCCACCATCCAACTTCCCCCGTCATCAACACCTCACCGAACTTCACACCCAAACAACAGAGAACCTCCGGCACACCTCAAATTAGTTACATAGTTCAGTCACCTCAGCCCTTACTAAGAGTTCCCCATGACCCTTCATCACTCAACCCGACCATATTATACACTGGGACAACAAACATGCACAAATTATCCTTGCCGAACATGTGTTTCTCACCTAAATTTCCACCAACACATAACCTCGACCAGGGACACCTCCCACTACAACAACTTCCAACTACACATAGACAGGACACACAACCTCCTCCTACCCCTCAAAACCCCCAACAGAGAAGATTAGGATCAGACACATCCAATAACTACACCACCGGCCCCTCAATAACCTTATCTATCCACCTCTCTTCATCCTCACAACAACACAAACATCACTTTTAGAAAGGGGCCTCACCTTCATTCCCCACCCAACAAACACTAGACCGGGAGGAGCTCTCAAAGGGATCTGTCCAAGTACCTCAGACGATTGCACTACTGGACCATTTCCAATACACACCATAACAACTAGTTACCCCATTCACACACCCTCCATTCTCCTCACAACGTCACCCCCAACACATCAACTAGACTCATTCAAAACAGAACTGGACTGCATCATCACCTTACAAACCCACCAACCACACCCCGGACAACATCACTACACAAGAAAGACTGGCTATCGGAACAACTTAAATCAACACCAACACATCATCATTCAAACCAGCAGACAAAGGATCCAAGGATCGTCATACAACTAGACACCCACCAATTCTTTTTGGAGGCCAATAGGACAAATTAACCAACACATCACACTATCGACCCATTCCCACCACATTTCCAACCACAACACCAATTAAATCAGACACATTAATCCTTTCCTTATACACACAATATAATTCATTTTCAGCAAACAAAGTAACTATCTCTTATGGACCTGACAACACCAGACCCGTAAGGTTCGAACCTTTCTCCCAAAGATTTACACAAGGACCAACTGCCTTGGGACAGTTCCTTAGAAGGTCCCCTCTGGGCAGACCATAGTTTCCGACTGCACAGGCACCACTCCTATCACATCGTCCAGTACATTGAACACACCTCAACCACTCTCAACCACCCACCCAGTTTATATCTCAGAGACACCACTTTCCTCAATAAAATCAGTCCCATACAAGGTTGTCTCCCTCATACACACCGTCTTTTCACTGACATTTAGTCAGCTTACTCACACAAATAGATATCCAATTAGGCCTAGAGCAATTCTAGAAACCTCTAACCCCCGCCCACTCAGCTGACACCCACCTCCTCCAATCCTACACATCGTGTCTCATCACAATAATTCACTTTGCTATAAAGAGCTATCTACCATACCAGGGACACGCCATGGGCCAAAGGTTCTCACCATCCATACCAGCAACATCTCCATGTAGCGGTCGGGAGCCGGGGAGCACCTCTACACAAATGCACACACAACACTTTTCTATTACAGATTTCTTTGGTGACATCATAGGCATGGACACACAACATCTCCCTTTTTCCACATTCATCAAACACTACAAATTACTCACCACGAAAAAAAATCAAGGTCAACATACATATAGCTAGCAACAACGTCAACTTTTTGGTGGACACCACGTACACTAGAATCCACCAGACATAAACACATAAACAATCACCCCAGGTATTTTTATAACACCAAGGGACACACACTTCTTCCACACATTGTTATAACCCCAACTACATTTGAGCATAATCAAGTAATCCCGCTCTACCGTAGATTGCACACTCATAAGGAGCCGTCACATACGCACTTTAAGGCACACTCTTGACGACACTCAGGACACGGGGTTACAGTAAACGTATCTCGATGAATTCAAAAAAGTACCACATCAATAACTCGCTCCCCACCCCCTCACATCACTCGATTACACTGCGCGGATCCACACCAGCTCCACATTCCTCTATCTTACACCCCACCCACATAAACAAACGCACACACAACCAAACCTCTGTGGGGCGCCTACCTCACCCCCAATTCCGTCCCCCTCCCGCTCCCACCGATTCCTACCGTAGCCTCAACCCTACCCCATTCCAACCGCCAACCCTAACACCTCCCACTCTCTACCTGACCTCTACCCGCTCCCCCACCTACCGCAATCCTTCTCCTCTCCCTCTACCCCTTCCCACACTAACCCACCCTAACCCCTCCCCCACCTCGCTTCCCACACCTAACCCCAACCTAACCCCTCCCCCCCTCTCCTACCTCTACCCCTTCCCCACTAACCCCTCACCAGCTTACCCCTAAACCCTACTGATGGCCAAAATAACTACAACACACCACATCTACAGTAACAGCATCTAGGCACACTGTTACGGCCCCTGGTGAAGACACATGTCCCACGTTACGGGCGTCCAGTGCACTTCACCGCATACATGCTATTCCACACCTCCGGCCGCCAGCCCGGGGTGCTCAAGGCAAGCAGGTCGCTCTCAGTGAAACCGCCCCACGCCAGTCGTTGACACAATAACTCACCAAACACAATTACTAGAGAAACCACTCGTAAGCCCTGCGCCAGTCTTGACACCATAACTCACACAACGAATTAGCTAGAACGTTGTTCTTACACATAGGGGCCGCGGCCCAACTTTGGCCGCCAGCGCCCTAGGGCCGGCAAACTTTTCGTTCTGCCCTGTGGGGCAGGGCGCCGGAGCTTTGTTAGATTATTCAAGTGAGCAGAATATTATGCATGAGACGTCAGTCACTTACCCAATTGCGTTTTCACCACGCCCGCACACTGTCTGGCCCGCCGGTAAATGCATTTCACGCGAGTTTGTTTAGGGAAGCGCGATACAGACAAGACGAGTTTTACTTTCGCGCTCGCTGCCGGCAAATATGGTTCAGCGTTTTTTAAAAGAAACTGACGACGAACATCCTGGACCCCTCCACCAAAAGACAACAGTTTTGTGCGGGAGATACATTTGGTCGACTTCCATTAAAATAACGGTTTCGAATGGAGGAACGAGGAAGTGCAA
>OLKM01006455.1:0-14231 GCA_900291075.1 Melanogrammus aeglefinus
ACAGCGGGCAGTAAAGTTTGTAGCCTGAAAAAAAACATCTAAATGTAGTTTGGATGAGTCCTAAGGGCTGCACATTTCTATTCTTGTAAGAGTAAGTTTTGATTAATGGCACATATTTGAATGAGTTTATCGAGTCTGAGTTTCGGATGTTTGGGGGAGGTCGTTCCAGAGTGGTCGAGTGCAGCGAATGGCCAAAGAGCTCGTCTGCCTAGGGTGGCGTGCTTTGATATCTGTGATGGCGGTCCCAAAAGGTTTTGAAGTTAGATATGCTGAGTGGGGGAAATGACCCATTTGAATGGCAACCGAGCAGATAGTTATTCCGGTTAAGAATTTGCAAGGTGGGCAAGGTTATTCTGGGGGCTTTGTAGAGTAATGTAGAGAGTGAGACTTGATAATTCACTTCTGGGTGTCTGTAATTGGGACATTAAAGTTCTTTAGGATTCCGCCGCAACAAGTCGATTAATCGTTCTCCTTCAGAGGCGGCTTGTGGGTGAGTAATCTGGCAGCAGAGTTCTGAAACAGATGGAGTTGGTGAGGTCGGTGGCCGGGAGGGCCGTAGCCGAATGCCTGTTGCAAGTAAATTTCAGGCTGGAGTGACAACAGGCAATGTATAGGAGGTGTTTTCTGCAGGTCAAAGGGGGAGAGGGGTCAGAGGGCGTGCAATTGTTAGGAAGAGGTGGAGAGAAAGGTATTTGTGACTGTTCTTGATGTGGGATTTGAACGGAGAGAGTGGGATGCCAAATTGACTCCAAGTTGCAGAAACCAAGGGGGGGGCGTGAGTGACTGTGTCATTCCATTCAATGCATAAGTGGACAAGTACCTGGGGTGGGGGGAGACGGGATTTGGGGCCAATGGATGATGATTTTCCGATTTATTGCAGGTGAGGTTGAGAAATGTTGTTGCGAATCAAAATGAGTCAGTTTTTTTATTGGCAGTAAAGACACGTCTTAGTGAGGGTAGAGAGAATGGCAGCGAGTGATGGTTGCTGTGGGAGAAGGTAAAGGCTGGTATCATCTCGGCGTAACGACGTGGACATTCGTCAGTCCGTTGTGATCGAATCGATGTGACCAAGGGAAGAGAATGGTAGAGGATGAACAGAAGCGGACCAGTGCGGGGAACCCTTGAGGGACACCCATGTTGACTTGGGATCGTTTATGGATTTGCAATTATTGATGGAAACTGTAAGTGGAATCTGTCCTGAAAGTTATGCAATGTGAACCATGAGAAAAATGGCGCGGAGCGGTGATAACAATGCAGTGATTGCCAGGCGACGGAGGGAGTATGGTGTGCTGATGGTGTCAAAGGCTTGCACTGAGGTCGAGGAGTGTAGGCGAATGGGTCCTAAGAGTGGACCGACAGTCAGATGCGAGGAGAGGTCATTCGGTACTTTGAGCAGAGCTGTTTCTGTGCTGTGATGGAGTTCTGAGTCCGGATTGTAAATGTTTCATACAGTTGATTTGATGAAGATGGTTGTTTGAATTGCTGATCTGGCCCAAAGAACGTTCAAGTAGTTGTGGAGAGAAAATGGGGAAAGTTTTAAATAGGTCGGAAATTGTCAACCCAAGTTTTCCAAGGGTCCAGGCCGGGATTTTGAGGATTGGCGAATTATTGGGCAGCAAACGTTGAAAGAGAGGGGTCTACTGTCTCCAGCAGTTGGGGAAGAAGAGTTTCACAATGTCTAGTGATTGAGTGGGAAGGATTTGGGAGGCAGAAGGATTTGAAAGATAAGGGGAGGATCCAAGGGGCCCCCCAGGGGAAAAAAAAAAAAAGAAAAAAACCAAAAGGAGTTACTAAGACCAGATAGTATTTTGGAGAGAGTCAGAGGCTGTTATGGGTGAATGAAAGGAGAAAAATTTTGGCCTGCAGGTAGGGTGTCTGAGAGTTCCGGGCCAGAGGGGTGGGAGAGGAGGCGGTTGCTGGCTGTGTACTTTTTTAATTTTGAGTGAAAAATAATACAGAAAATTATTGCAATTTGGCTGGGTGAAGGATGTGGCGATATTGTCCGCTTGGTTGTAGGAATGTTGATGGTGGTAAAAAAGTGTGGGGGTTTGAGGAGCCAGAGTGGATGATCTTGGAGTAGAAAGGTGGACCGGCTCATTGAGTCCAGTCTTCGAACAGATGGGTGATGCTCTTTGTAGGCTTGGTTGTGTTACAGTGTGTCGAGTTTTTTGAGAAGTTCATTCCAGTTGTCTGCGTTGTTTTCTCAGTTGGCATAGTTCAGGAGTGTACCAGGGGCAGAGTGAGTGAATTTGACCAGGTTTTGTTTTTTATGGGTGCCAGCTGGTGTTGAGGCTGGTGGACAGAGTGTGTTGTAGACGTTGATGGAGGTCCGTTTGAGTGGGTTTTCAGGCAGGCTGGAAGCAGCTAGAGTGTGGATATACACATGGGAGAGGGAGATGGGACAGATGGATTTGAGAGAATACGGAAAAGTAATAGAGTGTTGATCTCTATAAGGATAGCTAAGTGGTCGGAGATGGTGAGGTCCGTGTGTGAGTGAGTTGTTCTATGGGATGCCGATGGGAACAGACCAGGTCCAGAATGTGTCCATGGCTGTGTGGGTGGGGAATTTACATGTTGGGTCAAGTGAAGCAGTTGAGTGTATCCAGAAAGTCGGTTGTAGCTTCCCAGTCTCGGGAGTCGATGAATATAAATTCGCCCTAGGAGTAAAATGGATGAAGAGAATGAGGGACAGTTGGGTGAAGAGAAGTCCGAGAAATCTGACAGAAAGGATTGTTGGTTTTTGGAGGACGGTAGATGATAGCAATGATGATAGGTTTGGACGGAGGAGTTAAAAACCAGGTGTTCAAAAGATGGTGCAGCAGGTATGGGAGGGGCCGAGGGTTAAAGGTCTTGGCGGTGTCAGGGCAGCAATTCCTCCACCATTTAGTGTGTGGGTTGTCCATGTGTGAATGCCATGAATGAAATGCAGGCTGCGTGGTGTGTCACCCAATCTGTTTAAAGGAATACTTTACCGGTGAGATATAGGAGGTATATTGAATTAAAGAATTATGTGGATTACAAATGGTGCAAAAAATATTGAAATCGGTTCAATCCTAGAGCCTGAGAAAAGGCAGAAAGTGGCTGAAAAGGCTCAAAAAGTAAGAAATCCTCCAACTACCACAGCGCATTGCGCCGGCTGTACCGCCCGCCTGTACCGCCCGCCTGTTTCTGTTTGGAGGGGGAAGGACCAAGGCAAAGCAAGCTACAGCCGCCTTCACCTCTCTTTGTGTCAATTCTTCCTGGTTGTAATTCTGGCTCGTACTTATATCCCTGAATGTTCTGAATCCAACCAATAGATTTTCAAAATCCACTTCGGCTGTTTCAACATGCACAATTTGTTTCCCTAGCTAAGCGGTGAATAAACATGGCGGACATTGTGTTTACATCTCGTAACGCGAGATGTATAGGTCTGTTAGCGCATTAGGTCCCAGCCCCTATGGGCGGGGTTTGCAAAGGGTGGGACTAGTGCTTGTAGTCTCAATAGAAATCCCCTCCTTTTTTTCCTTCTGGCAATGACGCAAAACAACGATTTTTGCGTCATTGCCAGAAAGGAAGTGTAAAGAGGCAAATATGGATTTCTCTCGTCTCAGGGAAGTTGAGGAGAGTGTGTTGCATGACCATTCAAAAGTATGACTGGGTTTCTAACAATGCAAAAGCTTAATGAAAATGGGTGGAGTGTTCTCTTTTAAACACACGCAAAATAATAGCAACAGCGCCAGAGTTCCGCCCACAAAGCCACTTCCGTTGTGTGCTTCTTACTTGCGTTTCAGACCGTTAAAATGGGACCCCATCGCTCTTATTCACCCAGAATCTATACCTTAATCCTGCAGGTAGACTCTAGATCAGGGGTTGGCAACCTTTTCTTTGTAAAGTGCCATTTTTTGGGTCGGAAATGGGTTGTGGATTATCTTGTATGGGGCCGCATATTTGTTTGCAATAGGATATTTAGCTACTTTGGCAATTAAATAGGCTGTATAGACATATACAACAATTGGATTTATGCCATGAAATACACGCAATTACAATAAAGCACAGGCTACAAAACAAGCATTTGAGTGGATTTTACATCTAACAAGAAATGAGGGAGGAATGCAGGAAATGTCAACGATCGGGTTTTTAATATGAAGTTCAGACCTAGCTCTTCGGTTTCAGCCCATGTTTGAGCAAATGAAATGAATATCATTGAATCAAAGAAAATATCAGCCTAACCCTGCTTAAAAATAACAACGCGGGTAAACATTTTAAACAATTGAATTGTGACTGTCCAGTTCATTCCTAAACAGTCTTGTTGCATTGATTCCCAGCAACACTCGGGGCCTGCATGAGCAAAAAACAATATTAACTCAGGGTTACAACTCGCTATAATGAATGAGATAATCAAACATCTTTCTCATCCAGTTTGATGTGATTTTTGTTTCTGAATTTCAATGCAGAGCTTCTGAATATCAGGGCTGTATGGTGCTGTTTTCAGCTTATATACTGTATGCTTTGCCTTCTTTGGATCCGTAGCTAGGTGATTTTAGCAAGCTACCCGCTCAGAAAATAGACGCCAGGTTAGTCTCGCGATGCACATTTTATGCGACAAAAAAAATCATGCCATAGGCCTATACAAGCAATATGGTTTTACAAATTGCTAATGTATGGTTAAAATTTGGCCTACAACAATCATAGGAAAATTAATCCCATAAATGTTAATTTCGATTTATAAAAAATAAGTAATAATTGGCCAAAGGGCCTTTAGGGCGGCGCCAAAGGGCTGTGGGTTGCCGACCTCTGCTCTAGATGGACCTGGGGACTTTTCTATCCGTGCACTGGTCAAAAGTGAAATGTCATGGAAAATGGTTTGACGTTGGCAATATGGATGTGTGTGTGTGTGTGTGTGTGTGTGTGTGTGTGTGTGTGTGTGTGTGTGTGTGTGTGTGTGTGTGTGTGTGTGTGTGTGTGTGTGTGTGTGTGTGTGTGTGTGTGTGTGTGTGTGTGTGTGTGTTGGTATAGGCTGTGCAACATCTGTGCAATTTCTGCCATAGTTGAACCTGTTATTGGCTCTCTCTGCAAATTTGCACTGGTCACCCATGCATCAAATAAACAGTTCCACTGTGTCGATATACAGTATTTATATACTGTATATATACTGTATATGTGTGTGTATATATATACTGTATATATACTGTATATGTGTGTGTATATATATATATATATATATATAGATAGATAGATAGATAGATAGATAGATAGATAGATAGATAGATAGATAGATAGATAGATAGATAGATAGATAGATAGATAGATAGATAGATAGATAGATAGATAGATAGATAGATAGATATAGATATATATATATATATAGATAGATATAATAACATAGGTTTTAATCATTTGCAAGTTCTCTCCCAATACATTTCTTTTTTTTCTGTCTCCAAGCTAAGTACCCTATGTTAAGACTGGGAGAACAGTGCCACCAAGTGTTCATAATAATTGTACATAAATAAAAATTATATATATATATATCTTATATACATCTTAAAACTAAGCAGTAGTGACAAATGTTTCAATATCCTGCTCATTTTAATGTAGCCGTGTCTTTTTCAGCATGGGTTTAAATATTAAAGGAAAAAAGAAATTCAGTTGAAGACGGGTAGTCTTCAAAAAAGTAAACTGTGTTGCGATGATCTATATGCCGAAACAAACGTCTGTACACGCCCACAAACACCAAAGCATCCCGCTACAACACATAATTCCTTCTATTGCAAACATGCAGCTATCCATGTGAGCATTAATGCGTGCACACCCCTACCCACATAAAACCGCATACAGAAACACCTGCTGGCCCCACGCAAGAAATATAATGTCAGCATCTTTTACAGGGAGCAATAAATATTCCCAGCAGCAGCAGTAGCTGTTTAGATCACTGCTGTGGTGTGGAAGTGTCACTACGAACAGCATGTTTGGTTCGCCAGCTTGTGAATGCCTTCTTGTGTATTGATGCGAGTGTGCATGCACTCATTTGTGTGTTATATTCATGGATACACCTGTGTGGTTTTGTATTGTTGCATACTAGTTTATGTAAGGGCAGGCCAGTGCATTTGTGTTGGTTTATAATATGCATGCACGGTTGTGTGCTTTTCTGTTGTTTCGGTTCAATTGTTTTCGTACCCCCATCCCAAAGGAGATCAATCTCTCATAGATCCCAAAGCCATTTAGCCAAATCCATCATTTGTGGAATTCAATAGTCTTTGGTGAGATCAGTCATTCGCAGAGTGTGATAGTATTTCAACCCACATTTGTTTTCCTAATCAAATTACCACTTTTTCCATTAAGAGGGAGCGTCAGGAACCAATGTCATACAGGAAAAGACGGGCCAACATATCTGAAAATGGGACAGATGCATCGATTTATCACTCCAGCGCTGCTGATGTGTGGTTTGACATTCACATCCAGTATAATAAATGCTGTGTTTCAGTCCCTGGAGAGACAACTTTCAACACAGGAGGCAACAACTAGGGCTTTCAATATTAAATTAGTGTTTTCATGGGATGTTTATCTTTCTTTGTAAATTGCAAATTTTGTATGGGTGTTTTAGTCTGGCTAACATCCAGGATGTTACCAGGAGGTCATATGTACCATGGTGAAGACATCCAGCAGGTGAGAGCTGGTAGAGGGGTCCTAGTAGGTTTTTATCTTTATCAATTAAACATTTCAGCAGATGTTTGTTTTATTTGGAGCATCAAGGAACATTGTAGTCACAGTCCGACTGTTCTGTGGCAAATAGTAATATCAATACAAAGTTTGGCCCACCATGTTTGATATCCAGTGCGGCAGGTGTAGATTCGGAGTAAGAAGATCTCACAATGCTGTTACGTCCTGATTTAATGAATGTCACGATTAAGTAGGAGACCGTTCCAAGAACTGCATGCCGGCTGCTAAACTCTTTTGTTTGATATATCTACTTCTGTTAGAGGAGGGTCATTTTTCTCATGCTTTGTCGTAAAGTCTTTGTAATTTTGATATTTTAAGTAGGACACTGCTGTGTCCTTGGCCCTTTGTGTTGTGTTGGCACCCTGGTTCCTGCTTGTGTTGTGTTGCTGGCCGCCTTGCTCCTGCTTGTGTTGTGTTGTTGGGACCCCTGGTTCCTGCTTGTGTTGTGTTGTTGGGACCCCTGGTTCCTGCTTGTGTTGTGTTGTTGGGACCCCTGGTTCCTGCTTGTATTGTTGGCCCCCTGGTGTCTCCTTGTGTTGTGTTCTTTGGCCCCTGAATCCTCCTTGTGTTGTGTTGGCCCACTCGTTCCTGAGTGTTTGGCCCCCTGGTACCTGAGTTTTAGGCCCCTGGTTTCTGAGTGCTCAGTATTTATTTTCTAAAATAAATGCATTCTCCTCATGAACAAACCTAGTGAGAGTGAGGGCACGTCATGTGGAACTGCTTCAGATGGTCCAACAATGCCTTTTGAATTCACTATAAGTCAGAAGGAGAGCCATAACTAATGTGGCTATGGAGACACCTTCTAAATCCAATTGTAAATTAAATGTTTTTCTTTAGCAATATCCGATTAATATCAAATTGGCCAATTGATTTGACACAATAGTAAAATGATAATGAATTAAAGTCGGAGCAGAAAGTCATCCTGTGAAAACCTCTGGGCACTTATTTAAAACAAAGGGCCAATGTTTTAGCACATCTTTGCAAATGAGATACTAGAATTGTCTACAATTGGCCCTATAACCCATTGAAAATATCATACAGATCAAAAATTCTTATATTGCTTCTCAGTTGAATAGCTGTACTCATGACATGCACAATAGTCAATTAAATTGTCAAAATCTGTCAGGCACATATACCATGAATATCATTTGTTCTATCAATTTGGTCAATTGCCTGTCCGGTGAAACTTCAACTTCACTAACAAATGGGGATATGATCAACCAATCACATATTATGTCCAGTTAGCTGACAGATACTATTCATGAGTTTGGGTTTTGCCAAATATATTTAAAGAGCTTGAGCACAGCAGTACTGCTTCAGTTTCTGAGCATGGAGAAACCTGGCCTGTTGCATAATGAACAGGGCTGAGGATAAGGAGTAATGATCCATGTGGTTTATTGAGCAGCCCAATAGAGGAAGGGCCTAGAGTACAACATAGAGCTGTCCGAGAAGCACAGCCCACAAATGTGGACCATGTAATTAACCATGGCCCAACAATGGCCGAATGTAAACCCTACTACGTTTCTTAAATTAGAAGAATTACATGAAGTAAACCAAATAGAGTAGAATTACGTAAAGTCCAAAAAAGTCAATGGATGTCTGAAACTCGTGCTGTAAGAAATAAGGTACGCAGTACAGCCCAGAAAGGTGCTTTCCAGTTAAGTACATATACACATAAGTGAGTTCCAATGTGTAGGACGAGACGACTACCCCGGGCTGGTGGCAGAAGAAAAGTGTTTATACTTCAACAAGAGCAACAGATCTTTGACATGGTGTTAGGGTTAGCAAATAATGCTATCACATTGGGAGAGATCCTGGGGGTGGTTTGAGGACAATGGGCTCACCCGGTCAGCCACTCTACAGTAGATAGATGGTGTTTAAAAGACATCAGATAACCACGAAACAACTGTACAACGTACCATTTGAGAGAAATTGAGTGATCAGTGGTGTAAGTTTGCCTTCATCATTGTATATTGTTCTTACAGTATAATTCCAGAGAAGAACACGTAACAGTTTATTTTGCTGTAAAAAGTATAATTCTACAGTAAAACTGATTTGAGAATTGATTTATGGTTTCACTGTAACAAGTATGATTGAGCTTGAAGGAAGTGGAGTACTTCATAACATTCGGTTTGTTGATGAAGCTGGTTCCAATCGTGCCACAGGCAGGAGGCGCAGCCCCAATATTATATAGTCCTTTAAGAAGTGGAGGAGGTTCAGGGCCTCCACAAGGGCACTATTACAATATGTGCTGCAATATCTGAGATTGCTGTGAGTATACACATGCCAAGAATCGTGCCACAGAACACTCAGAAGCTCCTGATGTTCTGGGATGCCCTCCACAGAGACCTTATCCCTGAGAAGGAGAGTGGTTTGATAAGCCTGCTGTTATTGTTTTGGATCATATAAGCTCCCACCATGCAAATGTCTTCAGCCTCTGCTGTCCAGTAGAGGTTGCTTATGGTTTTCTGGCACAATATTCAAAATTCTTGAGTGCAATTTGTAATGGGAGTTTCTATTTTCGCATTCTGTGTCTCTGTATTTGTTGGAGTGTGCCTGGTCAATGAACCCCTTTGGGGAATGTGTTTGAAAGCTGCAACTAACCCCCCGGGGGAAGGGACAGGCCAGGGTTCCAAATGATAGGGCACGGCCACCATTCCCTTTTATGACATCCTGAGGAGGTTAACCAATACTTCTGTTTTATCGGGAGACAGTGACAATCAGCATCCAAAACTCACTAAGCCTCAGATTATGTTTTGTTTTATTGTTTGGTGTTTGGTGATTGCTGTATGTGATTGTACTAAATTAGATGACGCTTTCTTCCTACCTAGTCTTTTGCCCAATATTTCATCTGAAGTAGTGCTATTAAAAAAAGCGCTTTCGGCCAATTAGTCATGTCAACAAAGGAGGAAGCTGATTAAAAGATGGCCCTTTCTCAAATAAATGACACATATATTGGCATGAAGTCGGCAAAGTTAGCAGGGGAGTAATCTGCAATGCTCCACTGTGCTTCTCAAACCTTTCTAAACCACAGCCTCCCTTTACTGCACTTTATTCTCCAAAGCCTCCCAACCAAACAAAGCTCTGTCCCCTGGAAAGTAGGCAAGGCCTCAATCTTAAGGCTTCAAGTTGTATAATTATCGCATTGTTAGATAATTAGCAGAGGTATTTCCCATCGGCTGATTAAGCCGAAGGGAAATACAATTAAAAAAAAATTCTAATGAGCCAATATTCATTTTACTTGTCTTTAACGGCAGATTTGATTGTTTTCGGTTGCACTGTCTGAGACTATCAGCGAGGAAGAATCTGAGACCTCTAATAATTGTTAGTGTGAGGCCTGACTAAACAGGGTGCATCAGAAGGAGGCGTAACAGCTTCTCCAAAAGCCCCCAGACACCGAAGCTCAGAACTCACTTTAATACTCAGGAATAGTTTGAGGTCTAGAGTCAACTTCAATCATTAAGGGCACTTGCCTAGTGATTTGTCATATTTCTATGTATTTTTTTCTAAGTATAATGATTATGCATTTATTTTTGTTTATTATTTAATAAAACACACATTCAGAACTATCACTTAGGGGTCGCTTAGAGCTTGAGACTTCATGAGGTTGACCATCTTCTGTATTCATTGAGGCCTTCAAACTGCTAATCTGGCAAATAGGAAAACGTCTTAAACAGTGAGTTCAAACAGCGGCAGCAGCCCCCTTCTCGCACCCTGGCCACTCGGCGTCCAGTCATTGATTTTGGCCCATGAGCGCAGCATTGACTTCAGGCTGATTAATCGTGTCCCAGAGCCAAGGGCCACTTGCTCTATAAAGGGGGATTGATCCAGCATCTTTTTTTTTTTTTGTATGTTTTCTTATGTGGGTGAATTTCGACCATAATCTTCAAACATGGTAATTTGTGCCATTTTGTCACAGTTACCAGAATAAGTCATTTAGGGAAACCACTCTGCTCCGACTCAATCGATTGCTCTGAGAGTTGCGCTCTCATTGGCTGTCTCGCTGTCTCTCTGGTCGACATTTCTCGACACTGAAACGGGATACTATCGAGAAAACAACAGCACATTGACAAAAAAGCATTGTCTAAATAAGCAAACTTGAACCACGTCGTATTATTGGCTTGATATCGCTCGGCATGGTTTTATAGATGATATTGTTCCTTTCACCGGTCACTTACTGAATATACTAATCAGTCGGGTGCTCAGGTTACTTTATTTACAATTCAACACATGGGGTTCACCGTTTACAGTGCCTCTCAGAAGCACAACAAATATAAAAAGCCAGGTGTTTTATTTCATGCCCTAAAGATGTTTGTTGTGTGCGGGGCACTCCGGAGCAGTAGTCAATAGCGCCTTTGCGCTTACAGGGAACACTGCAACGCACCCAACTCCACCTCATCCCCACTGTCCCAAATAACACAACCTATACAACCCCACACACTACCAACCAGCTCGATGGCCCCTTCACAACCCACCTAGTCTACTAGGTGGGCCCTAACCCTAACCCTAACCCTTCGACGCCCACCTCCTCGCTATGCCTGACCTCAACCCTTCTCTCTCTTCCCATCCCTAACCCTTCACATAACTCTATCCCCTAGTAAAAAAAACATCTTGTTGAAAGAATGTGCATTGTTAATCTTAATAATGTCTTTTATTTAATAAGTACAACTAGTTTAAACCAATATGCAAATAAAATACAGTGAAAGAACAGGATCCAATTGGCAATTATACTCCTCAATTATCCTAGCAAGACAACACCCCCTGCATGCTCTGGCGCCTCCCAGGGTGCTCTCAAACACATACTGTGAGGCGAGGGGTGTTCATAGTCATTGTTTTATATGGATGAGGCAACAATATCCTGCAGATTCTTTCTGACACATTCTTTCTGCTTGCAAGTGTGTGTTAAGAAGTCAGCTTTTCTGCAAACCTATGTCAAAAATCCAAGAAGAAATGTGACAGCAATACAATTTTTGAAGCATACTGATACATGCACATTTACCCATTTGTTTTTTTCTGTTCAGATGGGGTTTATCTGAAGAGGAAAAATGTCCCAATTGGACAGGAAGTGAGGGGAACTATTTCCTCCTGTTTCTCTCTATTGGATCTTCCTTAGTGTGTGGCACGCTGTCTTGGTGTTGCGCCTGATTCACTCTGGAGGAGTGAATCAGGAGCAACGTGGAGGAGTTGGCATGGTGACCACTGAAACACCCCAGGGTGCTTTTGATCTGACCATAGAACTCTTTACTGCTTACATCCAAAGTTAAACAGATATAATGAGTCAGTCAAACGGAACGAATTCACAGAAGTCCTTAAAATGAATCGACTAAGGAGTCCTGATTCCCTCGGCCCGTTCTCTCTGGACCAGCGACCTGACAGATCGATGAGGAAGGGAGGAGAGCTCAGTCCATTGAAAAATAATAGTTTGTTCTTCTTTGACATTTTCTTTCCGTTGTGTGAGCAGTGTAAGAAGGAACTCTTGATTCTGGTCATGACTTCTGACTTGTGCCACGGTGTTGTTGTGTTGATGCCTCCAAAAAACGTACAGTGTGAGTTAGCCTTTTGTGTGGTACAAGTACTGTACTGTACTTTCATTAGCATGACTAGGATAAGTTAGCCATCACTAGTACTATGAGCATCTAACCATCCCCAGCAGCACTGGGATCAGTGGGCAGCCGTAGTACGGCGCCCAGGGACCAACTCCTATTCTACCAGCGCCTGGCTCAAGGGCACCCGAGGAGTATAAAGTGAGCGTCAGAATCGTGTTCTCATCTAGGACAGAACCTGCTCTATTGGAGCACCATGAGCCACAAGCATCACCTGTGGGACACAGAACAGAACAAACAGATTATTTTGGTCGACAATTTGTTAACACTTTTACCTTAACTTTTATTTCTTTACTCCAAACTGTTTAGTTTCATACTGCAAATACTTGGACCCAAGTCCAAACCTACAACACACATCAGCAAACGCGACATGACAGATGAGCTTCGAGCCAAGCTTGGCAGCCAGACCACCTCGGTTCTCTCCCCTGTCCACTGTCACTTGCCATGGACCTAAAAGCTGGCCCATAATTTAACGGGTGAACAGTGAAGCAAAGGATTCATTAGAGGACAGAGGTGGACGTTAAAGCTGGGCAGACTGCACCGTCAGCAAGCTTCCGAGCACAGGCTGACACTCTGGTCAAGAAGGGATTTGTCATAATAGAGGGAGAGCAAGAAAAAGAGGGGAAAGTTATGAGGCAGTTCTGTTAAAAGTGTTGTGGCAGGTGTGTGTGCGCGTGCGTGCGTGTGTGCGTCGGCGTGTGCATGTGTGTGTGTGAGATTTGGAGAATGTTTCAGAGCAGTCGTGAGCTGAACCAGGTTGACAAGCCTGTATAATACTGTATTTCTACTGAGAGAACGTGTGCAGCATCGCTGCCAACCTTCTGAACGCTGATTCAAGACCAATGTCCTCAAGATTTGTCTTGACCATAATATCTGAGGATTTGTGAAAGAGCGCACTTGTCAGAACCGAAGTCGCTTTACAGAGAACGTTTTTTGCAGTGAAAATTATAGCATCCTTACACATCATCCTTCCCCCTAAACCAGCCCTAAAGCAGCCGTCAGCAGGCATTTCCTATGAACATGGAAGTGGGGGTGAACTCCCACCATAATGCCATCTCATGGTGTCGACTGAAGTCTGCGGGCACCATGTGTGTGTGTGTGTGTCTGGTATGTATAGGAGATCAATAAGGTGACAGAAAATATGTGGCCTGTCTGAGACTTACCTGGCTGAAAGTTAACACACGCCAGAACAGAATTCATTATGCACAAACACACATGAAGGCTGCTTCAACCAGACGATTCAGAAATGGATGCTTTTTAAAGTTGTCATTCTGTTCTCTATCGCAGGTGCAGTCTAGAGATTGCTCCCACCTCATCTCTTTCACTGAAAAAGTTAACTTGCTTTTCCATTCCATTGATTTAGAATCGCAAGGGAGCTGGAAAGTACGAGGGAAACGTGATAGTGGGTGAGCTGCCCTGAAGCTGTGGAGGGGGAGTAAATTGATCTGTTTCATGTGCTTGCCATGAGGCCTCCACCAAATCGAATGAGAGTGTGCCCCCCAAAGGAGGGGGCGGCTTTTCTCCTTCACAATGGTCTCCCGAAGATGACCTCATTTCATTTCAGTAAATATCTCTTGAGCTCCAGCCCCGTTTCTATCGCTGCGCAACACACCCCAATGTACGGACTCACTCCCCACATCTGTCTCCCTCCCTGCGCCCCTCGCTCTCACAAAGTCATTATGCAGCATGTCTGCACAAGGCCAGAGTGTGTCTGAGTTTCTATTCCAATGCCTTCCCCCGTTTTTCTTTGGGGGGGGGGGGTCCCAAGTTTCATACAATGGAGGCCATGAAGAGCTGTATAGTGTGAGATTTATATTGTATCTGTTATTGTGTGCTAAAGCTTGGTCACAGGAAAATATCACACATTTATCTCTGATGGTACTGTAATAATAAATCTATACTTGATGAACTGTAGGCTATCAATTAAATGAA
>OLKM01006456.1:0-14225 GCA_900291075.1 Melanogrammus aeglefinus
AGAGATTTATGCGATCTTCTATTGTCTTGGAAGCATACTGCCAAATGTGTTCTGCTTCGCGATTTTGCTCGGCGACTTGGCAACTCATGCCAACCTCCGTATCCCCCAACCTCCCTGCGTTCCGCCACATGAAGGCGAGACTGGCTGCATCTACCCAGAGAACTATCACACGCAGCAGCACAGCAGAAAAAACTCAGTGTCCGCATCTACCATGGCTTACTGTAGAAAGTTACAAAGACTCCGATGAAGAATGGACATCCTGTCACTGTTCTCAGACCACTATGTTTTATATGGACAGATTCCACGAGGCCACAACACCGAACATCCAAAGGAAGTCTTAAGAAAGGATCAATCTGGTCCTGAAACTGCAGGGTTCTTTTTAATATGCCAGGTGGCTGAGCAGCTGTTTATCTAGCATCAGCAAAAAACAACTAACTTTCCGAACAACATGGGCCAACCATCGAACACACATATTATCTTCTGAATGAGTTTAAAACCCCTTGTTCATCATAAAAACAGCGAACACAAAATGCCAAACTTTTGGGACAGCAGCAGCTACAGAGAGGACATGAAACACATCAGGTGCAGACACTTCCTTAAACAGCGGTTGGACAAGCAGTTCTTGGTAAAATATGAGGTCAAAGAAAAGTATTTTTTTTTCCATGTTGTAATTTGTGAAACTGGCTTTTATTGAATAATTTTTGAATTTAATTATGATTTCCTCAAAAGCCTCCCGAGCACCTGGAAGGTCTTGACAGCAACAACCCCCGCCAGTTGGTTCCCCTCTGCAGCCAAAAAGGCTTCTCACTGACCCAAACTTGAACAATGGTGGTTAGTAGGTTTTCAAAATAACTATTTTGTTAATTTGTTTGTTAGTATTTTGTTAACTTCAGTTCTCCTTGATGATAGACATGGTCCCATGTGGAGCACACTGTGAGTCCAATCACAAAAATGTGACCAAAGTCCGACCATGCCGAGCGTCAATGGACACTGCAAAAGTCATCCTGTCCAGGAGCAACTGGTATGTATTAGGTCGCTGTGAAAATTTGAAAGGAGCCGTTTGTGCTCTTTGACCGAGCCACCACCATGAAATTCCTTGGAAAAATATTACAATTTTAGGAAGATATTTTTTATGTGAAATAATTTCTAATGACACACACACGACACACACACACACAACAAATCTATTCTCATCAGCTTGCGTAACATCTTGGATATTGAGAGGCCAGGGACGGAATTGATTGTCAAAACACAGAGGGGTTGCTGCCTGACACGTGCTGACTTTCAGACCCTTGGCCTGAATAACGAAATGGAATCAACCGTAAGTTAAACAGCTGATGGATGATCTCTTTATGTTTAGAGGAAATTAAGTATGCAGTCAAGTTAAACTTTTTTCTGTTTTCTGCAGATAGGAAATGCATGTTTTGAGCTCATCCAACAAATTGCTCAGTCAAAGGTAGAATATTTACAAATCTTTTTCTGAACATACTTTTTTGTTTCTGATGTCTCTGCTCATGATTTCAATTTGTTACACAGGGGAAGAGCATATTTGTGGCTGATCTCTATGCTGTTCCGACTTGGCGATATCCAACAGCATGTGACCCACTTTCAAGTTTACCTGTAAGTCTATTATGCCCTACTGGTTTCAGTTTAAATGATAAACTCAGGGAACTTAAAACCATACCCATTTACAATAAATGCATAAATCAGAACAATCGGGAAGAGAAGTTGCAGGACAATAAGTTGTTATTTTAAAAATTCTGTCTATATATTCTTCCTGTATTTTCACAGTTTATTTTCAACTTTTTTCATTATTATTAGGATGATGTTTACTTCAGAGACGCTGTTGTAATTCCTGTTTGGAAACCTGGACATTTCTTGTTATCTGTAAGTAGCGATACTAACTATGACATGTGACTTTCATTACGCAAATTATGAAATTACGAAAATAGACCAAACTACCTCTTGCACACTGAGTGTACTCCAAATTGTACTTATTTAATGCACATTGTGGTATAGTTTTTTCTAAACTTTCTTTTAATGTTCTGAAAAATAATCAGTATTCCATATTAGACTGTTCAGTGATTGAGTTGGTATTGTGTTGTGTTGTCTTGTCATCTCACGCAATGTTATGTAATTGTCATTAACTGCAATCATAGGTTTTGAACACAGGCCAGAGAGAGATATTCTTTCTGGATTCCAAATGTGAACATGCACAGTTTGGATTTGGCGATCTAGAAATGAGAGAACTGTTGAGGTCACTAACACAAACTTGCATGATGGTTCTTGTTGATGTTCCTGATTGATGCAGTTTCAATGCCTTTCTGTTTGTTCCAAAATGTTTGTTCTCCAGATCATGTTCTGATCTGTATAGCAGCCATTTTATGGTGCTGCTTATATATAACATGAATATTGGATATCAACTAAACCTTAGAATTTAACAAGAAATGTCCACATACTGTGAACTCCTAAACTTACAATAAATTGAACCACTAAGTGAGTTTATATAATGGTACCATAAAAAGCCTGCTGAAATAGTGTGTGTGACTGCATGAAGATCTTGTTCCTGACTAAATAGATTGCGTCATGTGTGCGGTACATGAAAAGGGGCCATATTTTGCATGATTGATATGCTCTAAATGCGGCTGTCTGTTCCATTTTAGAAACCTTTGTCAGTCTCTCAGCCCTGGGCCATGGAAAGAGACGACTGGTTTGGACATCGAGGTAAATATATTGTTGTTTAATGATACTGTGAAACTAGAAGTACAAATACTAACTAATTTCTGACATGATAGGGCTTTCCACAGCAAAAGTATGGCATCGACTGTGGCATCTTCATGTTGATGGTAGGTGTGACTATTGGTTGGATTTATTTACTCTTTGTGCTTAAAAAATATTAACATAAAATTATTGTTTTATTTACAGTATGCCCTTTACAAAGTCATGGATGCACCCTTTGACTTCACTGTTGTAAGTTCCCTTGCTTATTCAAAGCTATCTAAAAAGTTATTTTATATTATGGCTGATATATATTTTTTCTATTTTATTAGACTGATATGCCATCGTTGAGAAAATGGTGGTGTATCATGCTGATTGAAAATCTTGACCTTGGAAGGTAAAGGCCAAAATTATGTTCACCTTTGTTTGACTAAGAAATGATTACACATGAGTGTCTCGATTGTATTTGGTAGTGTATTAATTTTCTCCTTTCTTCCTTTAATTCTGAATATTTGGAGCCATGGCAAACCCTTTGCCCCACTTGGACTGAACACATCTAAGGCTCTTCTTCGGGGTGAGGTGCCACCAGTTTTTAAACTGAAGAAGAGAAGGCGAGATGAAATTCATGAGGTACGTTTTTAATTTATATATTTTTAAATGCTGTTAATGTTAAGTTGCATTTGTTTTGTTCTTTTTGTTTCATTTACTCCTACAACACTCTTTAATTTCCCTGAATGTTCCACCATTCAGTCATGACAATAATCTTTTGTAAAGAATGTGCCATCCTCCTAGGTGTGATGGTCTTTCATTATTTTAAGTATTTAAAGAGGACAAAATTATTCTGGTGTTCAACTCACTCAGTGTTCAACAGTTTCAGGTCCTCCCTCTCTGTAGACAGACTTACCCCCTCCAGTTATGTTTCCCACCACAGTGCCGTTGTCTAATTTGATGTGTTTTTATCTGGATGGGCTTGTCTGCAGTAAGGGGTGTAGAACCTTACAGTTCCAAGTCTTAGTTTAAGTAATTAACTGGTTGCAAAAATAATATAATTGAATATAAAATTATTCCAACTTGGTGGCATATATTTCATTTTCCATTAAACAGGGGCCACTTTACAACATTGTGGCTGGAGTTGCCTGGCTGCGTCAGAATGCAGGTTTGCTCAAAGGGAAGGTGGTCGAGCCCGCATTTCCGAATATGGACGCAAAAGAACAGCAGGAGAGCTCCTGGAAAGGATACGTTCCTTCAACTGATGAAGAAAGAAAAAGAGTACCCCCTGCTCTTCACATTTGATTTTCAGGAAGACATGGAGGTCTTCCTTAACATGGCAGCTGAGGAGGATCTTCGGGTCAACGCCATGTTTCTGGGGCGCTAGGTGGACAGCCAATGACATCGCTGTGCGTGCGTGCGTGCGTGCGTGCGTGCGTGCGTGCGTGCGTGCGTGCGTGCGTGCGTGCGTGCGTGCGTGCGTGCGTGCGTGCGTGCGTGCGTGCGTGCGTGCGTGCGTGCGTGCGTTGCGTGCGTGCGTGCGTGCGTGCGTGGCGTGCGGTGCCGTGCGTGCGGTGCGTGCGGCGTGCGTGCGTGCGTGCGTGCGTGCGTGCGTTGCGTGCGTGCGTGCGTGCGTGCGTGCGTGCGTGCGTGCGTGCGTGCGTGCGTGCGTGCGTGCGTGCGTGCGTGCGTGCGTTGCGTGCGTGCGTGCGTGTCGTGCGTGCGTGCGTGCGTGCGTGCGGTGCGTGCGTGCGTGCGTGCGTGCGTGCGTGCGTGCCGTGCGTGCGTGCGTGCGTGCGTGCGTGGCGTGCGTGCGTGCGTGCGGGTGCGTGCGTGCGTGCGTGCGTGCGTGCGTGCGTGCGTTCTGAGTTCAGTTATCTGTTGATTGTTCTTAATAAAGTGTTATAACGTTTACAATGTATTGATTTTTTGTATGACTTTACTTATTGACTTTGGTTACACACAGAGCTAAGTTAAAACACAGACTTGAGTTTGTCGTATTTAAATATGGGCAAATAAGGTGGTCCAGCAGCACAAGGTAAGACAATATTAAAGACAATTATTATATTATAGCCAGATATTAAATGAATGATGGTTCAGAGTAAGAATTTAGGAATGCAAAAGTGCTAATAACATATGATAAATTATGTTGGAATGCAGTCGAACCTTATGATATTAAGACAACAGAATGTAACATAGCTAGACCTAATATAAATATGTCAGAAAAGGTGAAGCTAAAGGGGAATTGTTCTAACTATTCCTGTCCACTCATACATAGTATTTAAAATAATTATTAGCCTCAATCTCTGATGCCCTTCAGCTTTACAATACGAGTATCAGTTTGTGTCCTATCAAATATTAAATTGAGATGATTGAAGTATAAACACCAGAGGGGAATCTGAATAAGGTGTGTGTATTTACAGAAAGAGAAGAGCCATAAGCTCCAGCTTAAAGTGAACAGCGAGTGTCAGGTCTTCTGTCCAAAACCGGAAGCGTTTATCCGATTTTATAACTTAATTTATTTTCGTTCATTTATGTAAACACATTACTTAACGCCCTTTCATTTATGTGAACACAATCGTAACGCCCCGATTTTTATTTTATTTTCCGATTTTTATTTTTTATTATCCCGATTTCCGGCGTGTGGGTGGAGGTTTCTGTCTGCAGCGCGAAGTGCGTGTGGGGTGGATGTCCGGAGCGTGTGGGTGGATGTCTTGCAGCCAGATACTCTCTTGGTTTCTTCTCTCTGGCCTCCAGCTCTGAGCTCCAAACCCCTCCCATCTGAGAGAGCTGGACCTGAGCTACAATCACCCAGGAGACTCTGGAGCTGCGCTGCCTCTCTGCTGGACTGGAGGATCCACGCTGGAGACTGGACACTCTCAGGTATGGAGAGGACAGCTGCTAGATGAAGTGGTTTGAAGAGGCAGCTGTCACTCATGTGTGTAGAACGTGATGAGACGGCAGATGATGAAGGTGAATGTTTCAACATGCTGCTCTCACTGTGTTCCCCCCCCAGTGTGGAGCACGGTGGAGTGTGGAGGCTGAAACCAGCTCTAAAGAAGTGTAAGTGTCCTGTTTGATTTCATCCACATCACACACTCACTATTATTGAGATGGAAAGTCCCTCCACACCAGCAGGAAGGTGAGATCAGATCCTACTGGGAATGAAGATGATGGCTGACATCATGTATCTTAGGTATATTAATACTGGTCCACCATCACAGTTAAACCCGGCTGAGGGGAAGGGGGAGGGGGGGCTGAGGGGGAGGGGGGGCTGATGGGAAGGTGGAGAGGGGGGCGATGAGGGGGAGGAGGGGGGAAGTGACGGGCTGAGTGGGCGGGGTGAGGGGGAGGGGGCTGAAGAAGAGAGAGCGATGACAAAAAGTGTCTGAAAGAGAATAAAAAGAAGAGTGCCGGAGAACAACACGAGGAGTGATGATGATGATGATGATGATGATGATGATGGTGGTGATGATGATGATGATGATGATGATGATGATGATGATGATGATGATGATGATGATGATGATGATGATGGTGAAGAGCGGTTCAGCAGCTCATCATGTTTGTTCTCCCTCAGATGGCCTGTGAACTTCACGCTGGACCCCAACACGGCCAAACAGACTCCTCTCTCTGTCTGAGGACAACCAGGAAGGTGACGCGGGTTTGGAGTGGACCAGTCGTATCCGGAATCACCCAGAGATATTTGACTCCCTGGTCCCAGGTGTTGGGTTAGAGAGGCTCTGACTGGCCGCTGTTACTGGAGGAGAGTGGGAAGGAGAAGAGGTTTGAATATAGGAGTGACATACAGAGGAATCACAAGGAGAGGAGAGGGTGGTGACAGCGAGAGAGACCAGTCCTCCCTCTCCGCCCCGCCTGGCTCCACCAGAGTAGGAGTGTATCTGGACCGGCCTGCTGGCTCTCTTGTCCTTCTACAGAGTGTCCCCAGGTTGGAGGAGGGTCCTCAGACAACACTGACACACCTCCCACACCTTCTGCTCCTCCTTCACCCAGGAGGACCTCCTCCCAGGGGTGGGGGTATGGGGGAGGGGGTCCTCAGTGTCTCTGTGTCGGTTATAGACACACACAGGACCTCCTCCCTGGGCTCTGGGGGGGGGGGGCTCAGGGGTGTGTGTGGGTGTGTTGTGTGGGTGTGGGTGTGTGGTGTGTGTGTCAGTGTGATTGTGTGTGTGTGTGTGTGTGTGTGTGTGTGTGTGTGGTGTGTGTGTGTGTGTTGTGTGTGTGTGTGTGTGTGTGTGTGTGTGTGTGTGTGTGTGTGTCTGTGTGTGTGTGTGTGTGTTAGCATGCTTGCAGGTGTTATTTGATTGTCTGGTAACCTATGGTTACTAATACTCACACTGGTTTAATAATACATTTGGATAGTATTTTCCCATCGTTGCTGGAGCAAGAGTTTTGTTCTAAAGTTCAGTGATAGAAACCAATAAAAGCCCGGGCTATTGAAGTTTAAACGGTGTACCACTGGTCATGCACCTAACCCGATGTCAAGTGGACCGGGTTGAATTCACTGGCCGGTCTCTCTTCTTATATCCATCTTACCAAAGATATTTTATTACTGTCCTTCTCCAACACTCTCTGATCTCACTAAAAGGCTGGCAGCACAAACAGCAATAACCACGAGAGATGCGCTATGCATATAGAAGAAGAAAGAATACCGACGTTGAATTTTAAAACCTTTTGTAACAAATTATTCTAAACCTGCCCATATATGGACGTGTCAGAATGTTGTGGTTGTCACTATGGCTACCATGTTCCATCTGTGGCTGCCTGGTCACCAACCACCAAGAAGTAAACTCTACGGGGCTATTTTCAGCATTATGTATTTATTTATTTTGACGGCACAGTGATCCGGGGCTATTCCCAAAGATCCCGGGCTATAGCCTCCAGTGCTCGAATGCTATCGCCTCGAATGGGTTCTTCAATCAGACTGATAGTCAAACTGGACATTAGTTTCCCCCTTTTCGGTGATAATGTTCCCCGTTCTGATCTCCGACGTCTGGTCACTTTATATCAAATATCAGAATATTCTGTTACTGTTAAGCCCATTAGGAATAGTAAAACAAGACGAAACATGTGTCCTGTATCCTAGCTACATGTATGACCGGAGAAAGAAAGAAACCGTGTGAACATCAGTTTGGATTAATTATTCTGAATTAAAGCAAAATTAATGAATTAGGCACAAAATGCCTCATCTCCATAACAGTGTTTGTGGTGGAGGTGTTTGGATTTGAATTGTTGAAGAGCCTTTGGTGCTCAACACACACACACATACGTATACATAAACACACACACACACACACACACACACACACACACACACACACACCCACACATACACACACACACACACAGAACACACACACACACACCACGTATATAATAAACACACACAACACACACACATACGTATATATAAACACACACACACACACACACACACACACACACACACACACACACACACACACACACACACACACACACACACACACACACGTATATATAAACACACCATGAAAGGAAGAGACTTTAAAGATCTTCCATTTGGTTTACTTAGCAGGTTTTACAAAGACTATATTTCTAATGTCAAATGTATTTTAATTATTGATTGATGGTCAATTTCAACAGTTTCATACTACTGGGCTCCGATACCAGTTTATATTTTGATAAGCCTAACATGATGTAAAGCAGATTTTATATTATATTCATAATGCAAGCAGTCTATGGAAAAAGCTATTGATCATGTTGTAATAACTTTAAACTGAGTATTGATTCCTTGTGTTCTGTGGGGAACAACACAGCAGCAGAACATGTTCAGTTATTAAAGATATGTGCACACACCTGTTTACGATTAGTAATTGTAAAGTTATGTAATTATAAATAAAACAACTTTGGAATTTTCCTAAGTAGCCTAGTGTCTTTATTTGGCCAGCCTTCATGGTTCTCCGTACAGCCTGTTACACTTGGTTCTGCGTTCTAAAAAACCGAGCTCGATCTGATCTAGTAATCAACACTGCCACCTAGTGGTCATAACAAATAACCATATTATACAAGAACATACATATCATAACAGTAATGTCTGGCTGCTTCTATTGATTGAGTCTTGTTGTTTATTGTGTTCATGTAAGGGGGACTGTTCTTATCTATTGATTGAGTCCTTGTGTTTATTGTGTTCATGTAAGGGACTGTTCTTCTATTGATTGAGTCCTTGTGTTTTATTGTGTTCGTGTAATAGGGACTGTTTCTTCTATTGATTGAGTCCTCTTGTGTTTATTGTGTTCGTGTAAGGGAGACTGTCTTCTATTGATTGAGTCCCTTGTGTTTATTGTGTTCATGTAAGGGACTGTTCTTCTATTGTTGGAGTCCTGTGTGTTTATTGTGTTTCATGTAAGGGACTGTTCTTCTATTGATTTGAGTCCATGTGTTTATTGTGTTCATGTAAGGGACTGTTCTTCTATTGATTGAGTCCTTGTGTTTATTGTGTTCATGTAAGGGACTGTTCTTCTATTGATTGAGTCCTTGTGTTTATTTTGTTCATGTTAAGGGACTGTTTCTTCTATTGATTGAGTTCCTTGTGGTTTATTGTGTTCATGTAAAGGGACTGTTCTTCTATTGGTTGCAGTCCTTGGGCCCTATCCTTAAACGGTCTGAAACGCAAGTGGGAAAGCGCAAAGCGCAAGTAGCTTTGTGGGCGGTTTCTAGCGGTGCTATCGCTATTTTAAAGGCAGATAAATGACACTTCCGCGGCGGCGCAAGTGTCAAAAGGGTTGGTTTTGAAGCAGCCTAATTACCCGTAGGTGTGGTTTTGGGCGTAACGTGCAATGAACCAATCACAGCCGTTTTCTCCCATCCCCTTTAAGAACATCGGCGCATGTTCCATGGCGGATTGCTATTATGATGGCGGGTTTGCAGGCGCACGCAATGAAAGGATTCACCACAGAAGATACCAGATGTTGCTTGTCAGAGTATTCAAAGAACGCGACTATTGGCTTTATATGGGGATGGGAGAAACCCAGCCAAAAATTGCTTCCGTGAAAGCGGCTTGGAGGAAATCGCCGTAATTGTTTCAGCAGCTGGACAAAATATAATATTATAATTATTATTATTTTTACTTTATGGACAACCACAATGATTTTCCTTGTTTGGTAATATTTTTATGTCCTTGTAATTTATGTATGGTTTTGCAAAAAATGGAACTGCTGTCCGTGTAGATGAGAGAAAGCAAAGTGTATGCGCGAGGTGCACAAGCAATCCGTATGCATCGCATGCGCATGTATGCATTGCGCCCTTAAATAGCATCTGAACAACGCGCCACTGACTTTAACCAGGTATTTTCCTGGTCAGTAGCGGCAATGGTTTTCAGAAACACGTCAAAAATACCGTCTGCGCAGAACACGCCTCCTCCTTCGCCGATCGCCCTTGGGGCGCAAGATCATTCCTAATTTTACCGGGCGAGTGGCGCTGGTGGCAAAAACAACGCTCTGCGCCAGTTTGTAAACTAGCAAACGACACACATGCGCCAGTGACTAAGTCACTTTGCGCCGGACGCAAGATTAGGGCCCCACCTGTTTATGTGTTCATGTAAGGGACGACTGTTTCTTCTATTGATTGAGTACTTGTGTTTATTGTGTTCATCGTAAAGGAACTGTTCTTCTATTGATTGAGTCCTTGTGTTTATTGTGTTCATGTAAGGGACTGTTCTTCTATTGAATGATCCTTGTGTTTATTGTGTTCATGTAAGGGACTGTTCCTTCTATTGATTGAGTCCTTGTGTTTTATTGTGGTCATGTAAAGGGACTGTTCTTCTATTGTTGAGAGTCCTTGTGTTTATTGTGTTCATGTAAGGGACTGTTCTTCTATATGATTGAGTCCTTGTGTTTATTGTGTTCATGTAAGGGACTGTTCTTCTATTGATTGAGTCCTTGTGTTTTATTGTGTTCATGTAAGGGACTGTTCTTCTATTGATTGAGTCTTGTGTTTATTGTGTTCATGTAAGGGACTGTTTCTTCTATTGATTGAGTCCTTGTGTTTTATTGTGTTCATGTAAAGGGTCTGTTTTTCTATTGATGATTGAGTCCTTGTGTATTATTGCGTTCATGTAAAGGGTCGTGTTTTTCTGTTGTCCTGGTTAATAAAGCACTTATGGTGAATCAAACAACTCAGAGGATCCACTGAATGTTCTCTTGTGTTCAGCAGAGGATCAGTTTACACTTTAAGGTCGGGGGTTCACTGAATAAAAAGCACAACGGAGGTTTCGTCTACACAACATTAATAATCAGGATACCAGCCAGTGCATTTCACCTCAAGTTCCATAACGCACCCGAGATGAAGGGACGGAGTATGTAGAGAGGTTCTAGAAGCGAGCCGACCAGGAAACAGGCCCAGCTACTGGCCGTCTCTCCAGAGAGACGCGGCCTTGCAGGTCTGGTTGATGCACCACCCTCCCCGTCCTAACAGGACCCTGAGCCTCCATGTTGAAACACACAGAGGTTGTGTGTTTGAGAGCTGCAGAGGAGGAACCTCTTCCTTCTCTGGGGCCTGGGAGAGGGGCCATGCAGGCCAACCGTACCACAGAGTCAGACCAGGACTGTGTTTCATGAAGGTCGAGGTGACCCTCTGTGTTTGTGATTCTAGGCGAGGCGATGAAAGAAGGGACTCATTATCAGGGTATATTAAACCCCTGCCTGCAACTGTCGTCTGCGGCCACTAGGGGGTACAGTGAGCCACCTGAAACCGACGCACAACTGTGCCGCTGGTGGTTCAGCGGATGGTTCTACTTCCTGTTTCATCAGTCGAGGTCCTTCATCAGATGAATCTCCAGAGCTCAATAAATGCACCTGCTGTCACAGTCATGGACGTCTGTCTTAACTCCCCAATAGACTCCAGGCTGTCTCATCTGAATGACGTCTCTCACAGGCTCCCTGTCAACTGTAGCTGCGATAGGTTAGGTTAGGTTAGTTTATTGGTCTCCACCAGGGAGAAATTTGTCGTGAAGACAGGGAACATGTGCATACATAAAAACACATACAGTACAAAAAGAACATCAAGTAAAAGTCTGGTGGAGTAAACAGAGACCACTGGACAATCCTGGCAACATGCAGCAAGCCGACGTGGAACGATTCACAGTGCTTCCGACACCGCTACTCTAACTGTAATCATAAATATACATTCATATCAGCATCCACATAAACGTCAGCATACACATTAATCCGTTCACTCACTACAGTATGTCCATAGTTTTGACTCATAATCAATTCATTTCATATACAACATAGCCTATTTCGTAATACATAACGCGAAACATTGCAATCATTTCCTGTAATGCTGTTGAGAGTTTGGTTGATAAACAGGCACAAAAGGAATGTTTGGTATCGAATTGGCCTGCACAAGGGAAGCCTATATCTCCTTCCAGAAGTTCAGGAGCACGTAATATTCACTATTACGACATGAGAACTATCTGTTAAAATGGCATTTGCCTGTCTGATCGTCGCCTGCTCAAAAAGGTCCTGTGGATTTAGGGGGGGTGTTATTCCCATAATCTTGCCAGCAGTTTTGACAAGGCTTGAGATTTCAGCTCTAGATTTAACAGATAGGTTACCAAACCAGCTGGTGATACCATAGCCGAGTATTGACTCAATTGCTGCTCTATAAAAAATTAGCATAATGTTTTTGCAAACTCCAAATACTCTGAGCCTACGTAGGAAATGGAGACGTTGGTGAATTTTGGCACAAACATTGGCCACCTGTGTGCCCCATCTCAAATCGCTGTCAACATGGACACCAAGGTACCTGAATGTTTTGACCTGCACAATGTCCTGGCCATGGACAGCCACAGGGCTCTGGTCTCCCATTGATCTAGGATCCAACAACATCTCAACAGTTTTAGTTGTATTAATGAGCAGCGAGTGGGCATCACACCAGTTGACAAACTTGTCAACCGCAAGTTGATGAACACTCAAATTAGTATGTTTGGTGAGCAGGCTAAGTATGACAGTGTCATCAGAAATGTACTGTGAATTGATTTGGCTCAGAACTGACACAGTCGTTGGTATACAACGTGTACAGAAAAGGTGAACTAACACACCCCTGGGGGGCACCAGTGCTGCATACAGCCAGATCAGACAGAGCTGAGTTAAACTTAACCTTCTGTGGCCTATTCGATAAAAAAGAATAGTACCACCGAATTAAGAAAGGATTGACATTTAGCTGAACTAATTTCTTCAAAAGAATGTGTGGTTGAATGAGATTAAAAGCGGAACTAAAATCAACAAAAAGAAGTCTAGCATATCCAGCTGGATTTTCTAGGTGCTTCAGAACAAGATGCATTACAGTCGCTATGGCATCACTTGTGCTGCGGTTTTTGGTGTAGGCAAATTGATATTTATCAAGCGCTGGTTGCACAGCTGTTCGAAGCTTCTCTATCATGATCTTCTCTAATGATTTAAAAACATTTGAGGTGATGGCCACCGGCCGGTAATCATTGTCCTCCTGGGGACTGACACCCTTTTTAGGTATGGGTAGTATAATAGATTTTTTCCAATAGTCTTGGCACTGTATAAGTGTCCATGGAAAACTGGAATAGTTTCACCCAGACCGGGGACAGTTCCTCGGCCAAAGATTTCAAAATAAATGCTGACAGGCCGTCTGGAGGACCTGTTGCCTTTTTAATCGGAATAGTTTTAAAAGTTTTAATGACTGTTTCCAGATCAATTACAATCCTATCCACATTTAAATCACAAATCACAGATTCTAAAACATCGGCACAATCTGCACTGTTATCAACATTAAAATGCATATAAAAATTGTTCAGTTCATTTGCCCTGGTCATTTCGTTATGAGCAAACAGAGGTTTCTTTTTCGCGTCCATGTTCGTCATATGTCTAATTGAGTCCCAAAGTTTCTTAGTATTGCATTCCGCCAAGTTTTGCTCTGCCCGTTCTTTATGTTGATGGCGCGCTGCTGTTATCTTCAGATTTAGGTCCTTTTGGGCCGCTCGGACCGCCGCTTTATCCCCCAACTTGAAAGCGCCTTTTTTCCTTTTAATACAGTCCATAATGTCAGGGGTAAAATAAGATTTATTGGGGATAAAAAAGGCGACCGTTGTAAATTGTTCTTTGTAGGTATGACAGACTCAATGCAAAAATTGATGTAATCAGTAGTTGCTTCTGTAGCACTGTCTATGTCCGTATCCTTGAGAAAGATATCCCAATCCGTACAAACGCGAAAGCTCCTTAGCTCCCTCCAATTTATGCGCATTAGTGCGCATACCTTCAACGCGCTGAGTGACCGGTTTTGGTAGAAAAAACAGACGCGATATGTGGGAAGCGCTGAATTACGTTATGGTTGCTGAGTTTTTAAGTGAGGTCTGGCTCTTGGCAGTATAGCATCTTTAAGAGGTATTCCCATAACATTTGGTCCAGTATATTATTAATTCCTCGTGCATAGCACTCACATATTGGTCAAATTCCTGAGCAGCGTTTTTATTTAAGCTGCAATGATTG
>OLKM01006457.1:0-14222 GCA_900291075.1 Melanogrammus aeglefinus
CCCGTCCAAGCATGTACCATTGACTTGAGTACGGAGTGTCTTGAGAGATGAGCTAGCTGGCTAGGGTGAATTTCTAGAATTTCTAGCTTAGATATGTTCCACTTCACCTTGTCTTACGATCATAGCATGAAAATCTGGTCATTTCTTCTTGAAAGTCATGTTTTGTCATCTTTTTTTACCAACTCAACATCAATGTCGAGGTGATTTAACACAGGGTTTTTTGTGTGATTTTTTTTCTTAATGTTGCCTGGTAACGTGAATATTAAGCCCGGCTAGCTCAGTCGGTAGAGCATGAGACTCTTAATCTCAGGGTCGTGGGTTCGAGCCCCACGTTGGGCGACTTGTACTTTTAACCTAGCCCATCTGGTGGAATGTTCACAGAAAGGAAAAGGAGTCGTTCTTGGTTCTGTTCGATCATAGAGCCACACTAAATGTCACCCGGTCAGCAGATTGCGTGGTCGAGCCACAACATTCTGCATTCAACATTCTGCATTGATGGAAGTAGCTGGACAGTTGAAATAAGAATGCACTACTTTGTGGCGACAAAACATAAAGACTTTGATCATTTGAAAGGACAAATAAGAGTGTTTGAAGAAAGAGCTGCTGCCTAATGTCAGTTTCTAGCACTTGGAAGTTATTTCAGGGCTTAGATATTCATTTCACGCTTGTTCTTACATCATCACATGGAAATGTGTTTATTCATTGGAAAGGCCGTGTTTTGCTATCTTTTTTACAACTCACTATTAAAGGAGAGGAAAGCTTGTTCCTAAAGGGTGGCTCCCCATTCCCCTTCAGACCCAGGAATTACATTTACCTCAGAGATGGGTTTAAGGTTTGAAAGGAGTTATTCAGGGGGACTGAGAGGAGGCGACCCTAGAATTTAAATTACATACGTCATTTATCGAGTGGGGGAAATGAAATACTGCGCGGACTTTCTAATCAACATTTGAAGCATCAATGTCCGATGGTGATTAAACGAAGTTGTTTGTTGCGTTTGTAGTTTTTTTCAAGACACATGTGCATTGCCATATAGTCTCGTGGCGCAATTGACGTTAGCGCGGTTTCGACTGTTCGATAAGGTTGGTGGTTCCTAAGTCCCACCAGGACGACCTGTTATTGTTGAACTGCAGTCAAGCTAGAGCAACAGCCCAGACCTTTGTCGAGTGACAAAAAACATCAAGCGGTGTTTCCTAGTGGTTAGATTGTGATAGAACTCTCTGTCGTTTCCGTCCAGCATGTACCCTTAACTTTGGGTACGGTTGTGTTTCTTCGAAGAGAAAAGAGCGAGCCTGGGCTAAAGTCAGTAATATAGCAAATTGGACAGTATTAGGAGTTGAGAAATGTTCTCAATTACCGTGGCTTACTATTCATAACATGGAATTTGTTTTTTCCTTGAAGACGCCGTGTTTTGCTATCTTTTTTTTACCACATCAACTTTAAAGGGTGAGAGAAAGCTTGATCTCCTAAGCGTGGCTCCCCACCAGTGTCCCCTTTCCAGAACCAGGAGCATTACTACCCTCAGAGATGAGTAGGTTGAAAGGAGATTATTCAGGGGGACTGAAAGGGTGCGCCCTAGATTTAAATCATACGTCATTTATCAGTTGGGGAATGAATACAGGCGACTTTCTTCCAACATTGAAGACATCAATGTCGAGGTGATTTAACGCCAGAGTTTTGTTTTGGTGGTATTTTTTTTTTCAAGACACATCTGTATTGACATATAGGTTCTCTTGTGGCGCAATTGTAAGCGCTGTTCACTGTAATGAAGTTGGTGGTTCAAGCCCACCAGGGACGACTGACTTATTGTTGAACTGCCAGGTCAAGCTTAGCAAAAGCCAAACCTTGTGAGCCTTTGTCGAGTGAAACATCAACAGGTGTCTCCTGATGTAATTTGATTGAACGACTTTGATCGTTTCCCGTCCAGCAACTGTACCATTGACTGAGTATCGGAGTGTCTTGAGAGAAGAGTTAGCTGGCAAAAAGTCAGTTCTAGCCATTCGGAATATTAGGCGGCTTAGTAAAGTCCATTTCACCTTGTCTTCACGATCATTAACATGAAAATTTGTTTGCTTCTTGAAAGCCGTGTTTTTGCATCTTTTTTAACAACTAACTCTTAAGGGGAGAGGAAGCTTGTTCCTAAGCAGGACCACAGTCGACCGTCGGGCGCGCGCCCGTCGGGGGCACAGTGACGGCGTCGTAAACCGCGTCGGTTTGGTATGTGTCTTTCCGTCGAGCAGGTCGGAAGCCCTCTGTTCGTCGGGCCGATTATATGCTCAGTCGATCTTGCGGCCGTCGGAGCAGTATAGAACTCGTCGGGTACTCTGATTGGGCTGTCAGCCATCTATGACGCATGTATGACGGGCGGTTGCGCGTAGGCGATCAGCGCGGTGTGTAGGTAGGGGTTGGAAAGGCAAGGAAAGTAGAACATACTATTTCCTCATGCAAGAACTTCGAGACAACACACGAAGCACCAAGAGAGAGCCAGCAAGTGAACGAGCAAAATCTCAGCAGAGTAGACCATTTTTTGCTGCAAAGAATTATTAATATACCAAAAAACGTACCAAAAACGTAAACTGCTCAAAAATAAAGACAAGCCTGTTTGTCTGACCGCTTGTATTTTATCTTTCTTATCCTTGTTTCTTCTATGTTTTCCGGTTAGGCCGATTATCCTGTTTTCATGTTTCGGATAACGGGACGATGACTAGCGCCACCGCTGTTATGGAGAATCTATTGCATCGTCGCGCAGCGCAAGAACGACAGGACGCTGTGTCGTCAGGGATGGTCGTGCGGTGTTTCACAGCTTCCGCTCTCCTGACCGTGTCTCCGACGAAGGCATACGGACCCCTCGGGTCAACCGCGGGCGGTCGCGCTGGTCGTGTCGGCGGATGTGTCAGGGCTTAAGGGTTGGCTCCCCACATGTCCCCTTTCCAGAACCAGGAGAATTACTATACCCTCATAATGAAGGAAGTTGAAGGAGATTATTCCAGGGGACTATAACGGGGCGCCTAGAATTTATCTACGTCACTTTATCATGGGGGAATGACTACGTCGACTTTTCTATCACATTTGAGACATCAATGTCGAGGTGATTTAACGCACAGGTTTGGTGGTTGATTTTTTTTTTCAAAGACAATGTTTATTGACATTATAGTTGCAGTGTGCGCAATTTTGGGTTAGCGCCCCGTCGGATGTTAATTCGAAGGTGTGGTTCCAGCCCACCAGGGACGACCTGATTATTGTTGAACTGCAGAGTCAAGTAGCAACAGCCAAACCTTTGATCTTTGTCAGAGTAAAAAATCAACGTGTTTCCAGAAGATTGATAAGAATGCTCTGTCGTTTCCGTCCAGCATCTGTACCTTGACTGGAGGTAACGGAAGTGTCTTGAGAGATGAGCTTGCTGCGCTAGGTGAATTCTGCAATTTGTGAGGCTAGATATGTTCCACTTCACCTTTTCTTCGATCATTAGCATGAAATCGGGGCTTTCTTCTGAAAGTCATTGTCATCTTTTTTACCCTAACAATTATGTCGTGGTGATTTTACACAGGGTTTTTGTACGTCGATTATTTTTTCTTTAATGTTGCTGTGACGTGATATTATGCACCGGCTAGCTCAGTCGCTTAGCAGCAATGAACTCTTATCTCAGCGGTGTGGGTTCGAGCCCACGTTGCGCGAACTTGTACTTATAACCTAGCCATCCTGGTGGAAATGTTCCACAGAAAGGAAAGGAGTCGGTCTTGGGTTCTGGTTTCTCTAGGCCCACTTATGTCACTGGTCAGCAGATGCGTGGTCGAGACCACAACCATGTTCGGCATTGAATGGAGTCGCTGGACAGTTTGAAATAAGATGCCACCGTACGTTTGGTGGCGGCCAAACAATGAACGACTCTAGATGTCATTTGCAGGACTAAGAACAGCCAAACTTGAGAGAGAGCGAGTGACGAAAATCAGTCTAGCCAAGAGAAGTATTAGGAGATAGAACTGCTATGTCGCGTGTCTCCGTCACAGCATGGACATTGTGACTTGAGAAAGCGAGTGTCTTGCTATACTTGATACTAACTGACTCAAGCTTTAAAGGGGTGAGGAAAGCTAGTTCATAAGGTTCGGCTCCACCATGTCTACATTCCATAACCCAGGAGATCTGGTCATACCTCAGAGATGTGGTGTAAGTCTGAAAGCAGATCATTCAGCAAGATGAGGGTTTCACGGCGACCCGTGGAATTTTATTATGTGACTTATCACGTGAATGATATACGGCGACTATTCTCATCGAAGATATGAGCCTCAATCCGAGGTGGTTCTAGCACGCGCAGGTCGTCTTGAGTTTATACCTATCAGCTGATGTGCATGTGCCATATAGAACCGGAGGCGTTATTGGTTTCGGTTCGACTGTTATTAGAGTCGTAGTACAAGCCCACAGGACGCCTGTTCTGAGATGCAGGTCAAAGCTACAACAGCCAGACATTGAGTCGCTGTACAGATCAAATGTAGATTCCAATAGGGTAGATTTGAATAGACTGCTCAGATGATACCATCAAAGATTGATCATCTTGAAAGGACAAATAAGTGAGTGTCTTGAGAGTAAGAGCTAGCTGGCTAGAGTCAGTTTCTAGCAATTGGAAGTATTTAGGAGTTTAGATATTGTTCCATTCACTTGTCTTACGATCATAATGGAAATTGTTTCTTCTTGAAAAGCCGTGTTTTGCTATCTTTTTTTACCAACTCAACTTTAAGGGAGAGGAAGCTTGTTCTAAGGTGGCTCCCCATGTCCCCTTTCCAGAACAAGAGATACATAACCTCAGAGATGAGGTGAAGGTTGAAGAGATTATTCAGGGGGGACGAGAGTGGAGGCTAGATACGAGAATTAAATCATAGCAATTTATCAGTGGGGGACTGAAATAGCGGCGACTTTCTATCACATTTGAAGACATTCAATGTCGAGGTGATTAACGCACGGTTGTTGGTGTGTATGTTTTTTTTCAAAGACATCTGTATACCATTAGGTAGTTCTGTCGCAATTGTTAGCGCGTTTCGACGGTTAATCGAAGGTTGGTGTTCAAGCACCAGGGAGGCCTGATATTGTTTGAATCGCGGTCAACTTAACAAAAGCCCAAACTGAGACCTGTGTCGAGTGAAAAAGGGTCAACGGTGTCTCCTGAGTCGATTTGATAGAACCTCTGGTCGTTTCCCGTCCAGCATACCATTGACTTGATACGAATTCTGAGGAAGAAGCTAGGTGGAAAAAGTCAATCCGTACCATTGGAAGATTTAGGGAGCTTAGGATAATGTTCCATTTTCACCTTGTCTTACGATCATATAACATGGAAAAATTGTTTTCTTCTGAAAAGCCGTGTTATGCTATCTTTTTAACCAACTCAACTTAAAGGGCGAGAGAAAGCTTGTCTAAAGCAGGGACACACAAGCCGACCGTCGGCGTTCGCGCCTCGTCGGCACCCAGTCGGACTGGCGTCGAAACGCGTCGGTTTGTGTGTGTGTTCCTTCTCCGTCGGGCAGCGTCGGAAGCCCTCGGTCTCGTCGGGCCGAGATCAACATGCTCAGGTCGGACTTGTCGGCCGTCGCGGGTAGAGACTCGTCGGGTACTCTGTATTGGCTGTCAGCCATCTAAGACGACTTTATGGTCGAGCCGTGAATAGCGAATCAGCGCTGGTGTGTGGGAGGGGTGGAGAGGGCGAGTGACGAGCGCTTGACTCTTTTCCCTGCCTGCGATGTCTTCGGAGGCAACAACAACGAGCCCGGAGAGCAGCACGTGACGAGCACTTCAGCTCGATAGTGAGACCATTTTGCTGGCCAGATTTTCCAAACACGCCCATAACGTCTGTCTCAAAAAGTAAACAACGTGTTTGTGCGCTTTGTTTTATTCTACCTGGGTCTTTCTATGGTTTCTCTTAGGCATTCCTTGTTTTCATGTTTCGAAAACGGGCACGAGACTAGCGCACTGCTGCTATGTAGGATTATAGCATCATCGCGCAAGCGCAGACAGAACAACAGACGCTGTGCCGTCGGGAGTGGTCGTGGCGTGTGTTTCACAGCTCTTCCCTCTCTTCGACTGTCTCCGACGAGAGGCAACGACCGTCGCGCAAGCGGCGCGTCGGAGTCTGGTCGTCGGTCGGGCGTTGTGCAGGGGCTTTAAGGGTGGCCCCCATGTCCCCTTTCCAGAAACCAGGGAAATTACATACCTCAAGATGCGGTGCGGTGAAGGAGATATTCAAGGGGAACTTAAAGGAGGCGGCCTAGAATTAAATCATGACGTCATTATATGCAGTGGGAATAAATACGGCGACTTTCTATCAACATTGTGAGAAGACATCTAAATCTAGGGTGGATTTACGCCACAGGTTTGGTTTGCTTGTATTTTTTTTTTTCAAGCCACATGTTGATTGCCATATAGTGTCTCTGTGGCGCAATTGTTAGCAGCGTGTTGACTGTGTAATCGAAAGGTGGTGGTTCAAGCCACCAGGACGACATGGATTATTGTTGAACTGAGGTCCAAGCTAAGGCACAGCCCAAACTTTTGACTTGTTGCGTGAAAAAAATCAACGGTGTTCCAGAGTATGATTTGATAGAACTGCTCTGTCCGTTTCCACGTCCAGCATGGTACCATGACTTGAGTACGGAGTGTCTTGAGGATGAGCTAGTGCTATAGGGGTGAATTTCTATATTTCCTAGCTTAGATATGTCCACTTCACCTTGCTCTGACGATAATAGCATGAAATCGTGGTCATTTCTTTCTTGAAAAGTCATGTTTTTGTCATCTTTTTTTACAACGCAACTTCAATGCGAGTGATTTTAACACAGGTTTTTTGTGTGATTTTTTCTTCAATGTTGCCTTGGTAACGTGAAATATAGAACCCGGCTAGTCAGTCGTGGTAGAGCATGAAGCTCTTAAATCTGCAGGGTCGTGGGTTCAGACCCGCACGTTGGCGACTTGTACTTTTACTAGGCCATCGTTGGCGGAATTGTTCACAGAGAAGAAGGAAAAGGAGTCGTTCTTCGGTCTCTTCGATCATAGAGCCACACTAGAATATCACCGGGTCAGCAGATTGCGTTGTCGAGCCACCAACATTCTTGCTTTGTATGGAGTCAGCTGGACAGTTGAAAATAAGATCCACTACGGTTTGTGGCGCCAAAACTAAGACTTGATCATTGAAGAGGACAATAGGAGTGTCTGAGAGAAGAGCTAGCTGGCTAAAGTCAGTTTCTAGCAATTGGAAGTATTTAGGAGCTTAGATATGTTCCATCATAACATGGAAATTGTTTTCTTCTTGAAAGCCGTGTTTTGCTATCTTTTTTACCAACTCAACTTTAAAGGGGAGAGGAAAGCTTGTTCCTAAGGGTGGCTCCCCCCATGTCCCCTTTCCAGAACCCAGGAGATTACATACCCTCAGAGATGAGGTTAAGGGTTGAAAGGAGATTATTCGGGGGGAACGAGAGGGAGCGACCCTAGAATAAATCATACGCATTTATCAGTGGGGAATGAATACGGCGACTTTCTATCAACATATTGAAGACATCAATGTCGAGGTGATTTACGCACAGGTTTGTTTGGTTGTATTTTTTTTTTCAAGACAATGTGTATTGCATATAGGTCTCTGTGGCGCATTGGTTAGCGCGTTCGACTGTTTAATTGAAAGGTTGGTGGTTCAAGAACCCAGGGACCGACCTGATTATTGTTGAACTGCAGGTCAAGCAAGCATACAGCCCAGACCTTTGTCGAGTGAGAAAAATCAACTGTGTTTCCTAGGGTAGAGTTGATGAACTGCTCTGTCGTTCCACGTCCAAAGCATGTACCATTAACTGGAGTACGTGGTCTTGAGAGAGAGGAGCTGGCTAAAGTCAGTTCTAGCAATTGGATATATTAGAGTTTAGATGTTCCAAATTCACCTTGGCTTAACGATCCTAACATGGAATATGTTTTCTTCTTGTAAAGCCGTGTTTTGCTATCTTTTACCAACTCAACTTTAAAGGGAGAGGAAAGCTTGTTCTAAGGGTGGCCCCCCCATGTTCCCTTCCAGAACCCAGGAATACATACCCTCAGAGATGAAGGTTAGGTTGAAGAGAGATTATGAGGGGGACTGAAAGGTGGCGGCCTTAGAAGTAACATCATACGTCATTTATCAGTGGAATGAAATACGGCGACTTTCTATCAACATTGAAGACATCAATGCGAGTGATTTAACGCACAGGTATGGTTGGTGTAATTTTTTTTTCAAGCCACATCTGTAGTTGACATATAGGTCTCTGTGGCGCAATTGGTAGCGCGTTCGAGCTGGTAATCGAAGGTGGTGTCAAGCCCACCAGAAGACCTGATTATGGTGAACTGCAGGTCAGCTTATCGCAAAAGCCCAACTTTGACCTTTGTCGACGTGAAAAAAATCACAGGTGTCTCCTAGAGTAGATTTGATAGAACTGCTCTGTCGTTTCCCGTCCAAGCAGTACCATGGACTTGAGTAGCAGGTGTCTTGAGAGAAGAGCTAGCTGGCAAAAGTCAGTTCTAGCCATTGGGAGTATTTAGGAACCTAGACTGTTCCATTTCACCTTGTGTTTCGATCATAACATGGAAATTGTTTTCTTCTTGAAGCCGTGTTTGCTAAATCTTTTACAACTCACTTTACAGGGGCGAGGAAGAGCTGTTCCAAAGCGGGCACACCAAGCCGACCGGTGCGGCGCCGCGCCTCGTCGGCACCAAGTGGGACGGCGTGTCGTAACCGCGTCCGGTTGGTGTGTGTTCCTTTCGTCGGCAGCGTCGGAAGCCCTTCTGGTCTCTCGGGGCCGATTCAACATGCTCAGTCGTGACTAGACGTGCCAGTGCGGTCGAGAGTAGGACTCGTCGGTTACTCGATTGGCTGTCAGCCATCTATGACCATTATACGGCGGGTGCCGTAGCGGAATCAGCCGGTGTGTGGAGGGGTGGAAGAGAGGGCGGAAGTGACGAGCCTTACTTTTTCCCTCCTGCGATGTCTTCGGCCAACAACAACGAGCCAGAGAGCAGCCCAACGGACGAAGCATCCTCACCGAAGTGACATTTTGCTGCCAAAGAATGTTTTTCCAAAACGTCCAAAAACGTCTCCTCAAATAAACAAGCTGTTTTGTTGCGCTTTGTTTTTATTTACTGGTCTCTTCTAGGTTTCTCGTTAGGCCATTTTCGTGTTTTCATGTTTCGGGATAACGGGCAAGCGAACTAGCGCCACCCGCTGTTAATGAGAAATTATGCATCTCGGCGAAGCGCAGAACATACAGACTGCTGTGTCGTCGGAGTGGTCGTGCGGTGTGTCACAGCTTCTCTCTTCCTGACTGTTCGGCGAGAGGCACGGAACCGCCGGCAAGCGGCGTGTCGGTCTGGTCCGTGTCGGGCGGTGTGTCAGGGCTGAAGGGGGCTCCCCCCATGTCCCCTTTCCAGAACCCAGGAGATTACTACCCTCAGATGATGAGGTTAAGGGTTGAAAGAGAGATAATTAGGGGCTCTTAAAGGAGGCCGGCCCTAGAATATATCATAACGTCATTTATCACGTGGGGAATGAAATCGGCGACTTCTACCAACATTTGAAGACATCATGTCGAGGTGATTTAACGCACAGGTTGGTTTGGTTGTATTTTTTTTTTCAAGACACATGTGTAGAACATATAGGTCTGCCGGCGCAATTGGTGTTGGCGCGTTCGACTGTTAATCGAAAGTGTGGTGGTTCAAGCCACCAGGGACGACCTGATATTGTTGAACTGCAGGTCAAGCTAAGCGAACAGCCCCAAACTTCTGACCTTTGTCGAGTGAAAAATTCAACGGTGTGTTCCTGAAGAGAATTTGAATAGAACTGCTCCGTCTTTTCCGTCAAGCGTGTACATTGACTTGAGTACGGAGTGTCGTGAGAGTGAGCTATGCTGGCTAGGGTGATTTTCTAGAATTCTAGCTTTAGATATGTCCACTTCACCTTTTCTACATCATGAGCATGAAATCTCGGTCATTTCTTCTTGAAAGTCCATGTTTTGTCATCTTTTTTTTACCACTCAACATCAATGTCGAGGTGATTTAACACACAGGTTTTGGTGATTTTTTTCTTAATGTTGCCTGTGGTGAACGTGAATATTAAGCGCCGCTAGCTCAGTCGGCTAGAGCATGAGACTCTATTAATCTCAGGGTCGTGGGTTCGAGCCCCACGGGTTGGGCGAGCTTGGTACTTTTACCTAGCACATTCTGTGGATATGGTTCACAGAAAGGAAAAGGAGTCCGTTCTGGTTCTTTCGATTCATAGAGCACACTAAATGTCACCCGGTCCAGCAGATGCGTGGTCGAGCCATACAACATTCTGCATTGATATGGAGTAGCTGGACAGGTTTTGAAATAAGATGCACTAGGTTGTGCGGCCAAAACATAAAAGACTGATCATTTGAAGAAGGACATATAAGAGGAGTGTCTTGAGAGAAGAGCTAGCTGGCTTAAGTCAGTTTCTAGCAATGGAAGTATTTAGAGCTTTAGATATGTTGCCATTTTCACCTTGTTCTTTACGATCATAACATGGAATTGTTGTTCTTCTTGAAAGCCGTGTTTGCTATCTTTTTTTACCAACTTCAACTGTTAAAGGGGAGAGAGAAGGCTTTTCACTAAGGGTGCCCCCCCGATTCCCCTTGTCCAGACCAAGAGATTACATTACCTCAGAGATTGAGGTTAAGGTTGAAAGGAAATAGTCAGGGGGACGAGAGGGAGGCGACCTAGAATTAAACATCATTACGTCATTCATGGGGAAGAAATACGGCGACTCTATCAAACATTTGAAGACAATCAAGTCGAGGTGATTGAGACGCACATGTTTGTTTTGGTTGTATTTTTTTTCAAAGACACATTGTAAGTTGACATATAGTCGCTGGTGGCGCAATTGGTTAGCTGTGTCGAACTGTTAACCGACAGGTTGTGGTTCAAGCCACCCAGGGACGACCCTGAACTTATTGTTGAACTGCTAGGTCAAGCTAAGCAACAGCCGCAGACCCTTTTGTCGAGTGAAAAAAACAATCGGTTTCTAGGGTAGATTGATAGAACCTGGCCCTAGTACACGAACTACGCTTAAGAGGTTAGCGAGGTATGTGAGCCCAACTGGGTTAGTTGTTACCACGAAAGCGATCTCTTTTAGCGTCGCTGTAATCGACCATGGGTGGACTATGCTGCGCAACCACAACGCTGGTCGGACCAGTTTTTCGGCTTAGTCTAGCGGAGAAGGCTCTACTTAAAATCAGGTCCGTGCCGCAGCTTCTAGCCCCTTCCTACCGACAAATGGCGTCACCAATTTTGGGTGTTACCAGTGGACCTCGGCGACGGTAACGTACACAGCGTTCTCCGGAGTAAGAGTGTTTTTCAGGGACAGAACTATCCCTGGCATTTTCTGACCAAATTGGTTATGAGAGATACAGATCTCAGCAGAGGTGAGTTCGTTATTGATCGAGGCTTGTTGGAAACCGGTATGTAGGCCCAGTGACACAAAGAAGCCGTGCACTTAACTGTTGCGGCAGTGTGTCTGTGTTTCCCTGCGATTCTTTGCCACCGGGCACTATATTTAATAGCAGTTGGTGATTGCGGAACGTATTGGCAAAAACGGTTGGTGCCGTCATAGCACAAAGTTAGCGCGCTCAATATCTTGCTCCATAGGTTTGTGCGTTCCCATCTTGCCAAGTCGAAATTGTCAAGGAAGGATTTACAAACACTTTCAGGTAATAAAATAAAGCTCCTGGAGTGGAGGTAGCGCGTCAGCTTGAATCTCTGGCGTGCGGATATTCGGCTCCCAAGTGATGTCATTTAGTGTGTAGGAGCTTAAAATGTCCCACTGTATTCTTATGGCCATATGGAAAAGGACTTATTCACAAGGTACGGGAAAGTAAATGCCGTGTATGCCCGTCTGCAATTGTGTAACATCGAACAATAATCCCTTTAGGATTCCACAAACGTTGGAGCTTATGACTGTACCCATGTCCCCATCACTGGACCTTTAGGGGAACATAGGGTCTGACTGTGTGAACATGAAAAGTCAACCCATACCTCAAATGTGCAGCGTAAAGTAGGCCTATGGCTATTGGACCTAGTCATATGGGTAAGTGAATGCAGTAGCACTATAAAACGTTATATGCTTCATAAATGGCCAACATTGAACGAAAATGCCGTTTTCAGATGACTTGTGACATCAACTCATGGTCTACCAAGTGTGGATTTGCCAAAATGGCCTGGCGTCGTCCATGACTCCGATTTTCGGGAGTCAAGTCTTTTGCCGACAGTGTTCAGGAAGGTGTGGGAATAGCTACCAAGACACTAACGTAAATGTCGTTAGGCACTGATCACATTTCTTTTCTGATAAGGCCGTATGGAGGAAGTGCTTGTTGGGACAGAGGTATCGCTCTGCAGCCATCTTAAGACACATACGGCGACCACAAGTGAATCGAGCACCGGTTCACAGGGCTAAGCAACAGGCCGGGTGAAGGATCGAGATGACCTGGAATCTCAAGGCCGCGGAAACGCCTACGTGGTTTGAGGTCAAGCTTGGAGGAGGAAGCCAAATCATCACGGCAATATGTGGGTGCTCCCAAAATATTGATCAAATTCGAAAGGAGAGCCCAATGTGCCATTAGTGGCAGATGATGTTGGACGCCATCCACGGTGAACTACCCAGGAAACGGCCGGTCAACGGGGACCATCATAACCAGTTTTTTGTTAGTTTTTGTTTCGTTCGTTCCCTCTGTGAAGGATGCGTTGTTTTTTGAGGGCTGGGAAGTCAACGCGTTAAGTACGCAATTTATTTAACCGGAATTATTCAAATGGACGCCCGTGGTCTCTTTTGGAGGCCTTTTTTTTGCCCATTAGGATTTTCCAAAAGGTCTTGCCACATGATGTCACAATATCACAGAAATGATTTCTTTAGTTTCACGACTATCATTCAATAACACTTGGCAGGGTCCTCTTGTACATGCCCTAATACTGTGTGTTCGTAATGTCAAATCAACCACCACTGGGTGAAACTCTCTAGATACACTTGGTAACTAGTTTTGCTTAATTAAGAGGCGTAATTGGTATAGTTAATGTGTCATTCATTGAATATACTCGATACTTCATTGTGACTTGGTCATAAATACCTAATGGACGGAGAAAAACATTTGCTCTTGTTCAATTATTATTTATCACCGATCGCATCGCCAAGCAGTGCGATTGAAGTAGAGAAAGAGAACATTATTGTCAGTATCATCGAAGCTTCACCAAGAGAAAATCTAATAAATAGCCTACGCTCAGCCGAGGAGGCGTGGATCTCGCAGTTCAGTGTTTTTTTTCACTCCAACAACGTTGCTTTGATGTCGTGCCAGCTCCAAGTTGGCTGTACGCGCCCTTGATAGGTGTCTTACCAATCAACGGAATAGGTTACAATCGTGAATGCAGTTACCATGGCCAAACCTGGCGCACGTTACAAAAAGAATAACTAAAATTCAAAAACCTGTTGTCCACGAGAGGCCTGTGAGAAGGTTGAGGTGAGGTGAATGGAGGGTCATCCAAGTGCCAGATCCGTCTATAAGAATTAGGAGTAGAGTAAGAAATGGCTCGGTGAGTCCCGCATTGCGATGGGCTCTGTCTAGAAGTCAAAGATGGCCCACGTTCAATCGTAGGCTATAACCTTGGTTAGTCATTCCTGTGTGTGTCCAATCCCTAACAACCGCTATGTAGTGGACGGTCAATTAGGTAGGCATTTCTTAAATCTACAAATTCATATATAGCTTGTGAGAATTGTACGAAAAATACCTCCATATAGTCGCCCTGGGTCACAGGCCGACAGTGTTCCTGGCAGGGAATATGACACCTATTTATAGGATCATGTCTTTCAATAAAAATTCAACATAGAAGAAGACCCGACACTGCTTGGATATAGGCCTAGTATATAACCTCTGATGGAAGATTAATGTCGGGGCTGTCCCAGCATAACAATGTTGGTACCTTCACTAAAAATACACGATTAATACCACTCACTTCATTTACATTTATTAGCAAGACAATTATTTATGTCATGGCCAATACATGAATTATCATTACTCGTTAACGACGGGTTCGATCGAGCAGTGGGTCAAAGCGACATCCCCAATCATCCACTCCTAACATCATGCGACCTTGTGTTTTGGCGAGAGCCAGCTCTCCGAAGTGGGTGAAGGGCGGGACAGCCCCCCCATCGTATTAAATTTTTTGTTTCTTTTTAT
>OLKM01006458.1:0-14215 GCA_900291075.1 Melanogrammus aeglefinus
GTATTACTTTCATATCCTTAATGTCAGCCACATCTCAGTGGATATTGGAGGAGGTTCATCAATCCAGAAGTGAGTTCTACAACCAGACCTACCCAGCTGTGTCCTGAAGACAACCAATCAGTCATAGGAGAGGGGACAGGGAAGTAGGAGCAGGTGGAGATCAGGTGTCTGTCCTCCTGGAGAGTTTTGATCCTATCACGTTCCTCTTCTTGTACAGAGGACGCCAACAGCAGCAAGAGCAGCAGCAGGAGGAGGAGAACAACGAAACCCAATGATGATGGGGACGGTGCTGCAGTCTTGCCTGCTTGAAGGCAAATTGCGAGAAATAAAATCAGGTGTGGTATAATAGATGTTGGACAAGACCTCCCCCGTCCATCCCTCCATCATTGACCACCTGTCACGTCACGTGATGTTACACCACCCACTAACACAACGTCCAGTGGAACTGATTTCTCTAGACCTGTTTCTGGAGCTCAAGGTCACTCAGGGACGATCTGAGCCCAGCCCTATTTCATAGAACTCATTTCCCACAATCCACGCCTGTTCTGGCTGCAGTGAGCTGCTCCTAGAGCTGTGCTGTTTACTTCAGTAGCTTCAGCAGGGTCCAGTACACCTGCAGTGGTTGGATGAGGTCCGGTGGAGGTGGTGAGACAGTGTTTGCCCACCTCCATCCACCTCCGAACACCAGTCTTACCCCAGTTGACCTGAATGAGGCGGGTCGTCCAGGGGGTTGGAGGATGTCCGACCTGCCCTCTCAGCGTGGACACACACTCGTACCTCCCCCAGTCCTCCTGTGGGGACCGGCCTTGAGATTGAGGTCCACGCTGACCTGGAAGGTCCCGTCGTGGTTGGGGAGACCTCCCGTGGTCTCACCTGCTGCTACCTGCGAGCTCCTGACCGTCTCTCCTCCAGAGCCACCACCACCCGGATCAGGTGAAGAAGCCCTGTAGCAATGGCACCAACTCCACGTGCTGGAGGAGGGGCTCCTCTGAGCAGAGACACCCGCTGGGACCGCTCTGGAGAGAGAGAGAGAGAGCGAAGAGGAGAGAGAGGAGAGAGAGAGAGAGAGAGAGGAGAGAGAGAGAGAAGAGAGAGAGAGAAGAAGAAGGAAAGAAAGAGAAAGAGAAGGAAGAGAGAGAGAGAGAGGAGAGAAGAGAGAGAGAGAGAAGAGGGGGGATTGAGATAGGGGAGAGACACAAAACAGGGAGAGAGAGAGAGATTTTTATAACATTTACTTTCTTGTCATGTAATATAATTCTATGGTTCAATATTTTTCCATAAAGCTCTTGAGAGAGGAGGGGGGAGACGAGAGGGATCTTGATATATGGTCTCGATATATGTGTTGTGTTACGAGTAGAAGTTTCAACTGTAACAGGTAAACTTATACACGCATTTCGCCATGCGATTCTATTCAGGACAGGTTTCCTTTTAAGACGCGCCGGTTTCCAATTTGCCTATCGCCTGACTCCAGGGAAGTAGAACTCTTCAGTTGCGTCCAGCTGGTTCAGTTATTCCGTTTCAAATCGTAAAATTCAGAGCAATTGAAATCAATCTGTAAAATCTGTGCTTTACATAGCATCGTTGGCATGATTATTTTGATTTAATGCTAAGGTTACTTATCTTTGACAAGTTTCCGTAAGTGTTTTTATTGCAAGACGGTTCATAATCTGCTACGGCCTACACAACCAATACCATGTTAGTTCACACGTGGTTATTTGACGACGCTAATAGTGTTGAAAATGACCAAAACAGAAATAATTTGTTCACATTAAATATTCTTGATCATTAGTTTGAGATGAAGATTAATGATTTCTCTGCCTTTCTATTTTGAGTTTGGCAGTGTTCACCTCTTTCCATGTGCGTCATTAAACCTTGTGAAGTGAGGAAATACGTTTGCAGAGTCTTGGGCCCAAGTCCACACGTGCCAGAACGATCTTTTTTTTCTCTCCGTTTCCCTGACATCTTTCAGAACATTTGCGTCCACACGGATCCATCTCAATACGACTCAAAACGCTACCTCATGTTCCAGTGCGTATAGGTGGCTGCTGTTTTTTTAGAAATTCCCCGGAAACGGAGAGGAAGAGGCGGGCGGGAAAAGCATGCACAAAAAGCTTGAGCGCTGTATACGAAATAAACAGTAATATATTTTATATTATATATATAAATATTTTGTGATAGTAACCCTAATAGGCACAATATCTTCTCCAGCAGGAACACGAGCATGTAGTCGGCCATAGTTGTTGTTATGAGACGTCGTCACAGGTTACAAGAGGTTGGCGATGACATCATCGAAACGCAAGTATGAATTTTCTGTTCTGGAGGGTGGTTGAGTGGAACCAGCAGGTTATGGAGACGGTGATGATGCTCTTGATGAAGTAGTAGTAAAAAGTCTGGAGGATGGTCTTACTTACTCCAAAGGAGTGTAGCCTCCTTAGAAGGTACTGCCTCTGGTGACTTTTTTTGAGAATCTCTTCGGTGTTGTAGCAAACTGTCGAAGATGGTACCCAGATACTTGTTCTCCTCCACCATGCTCAACAGGCTCCCCATGGATTGTGGTGGTGACTGCTGTAAACCAGCCCTTTCTGCTTTGTCGGAAGAGTCACCACCATCACCTTGGTTTTATTAGTGTTCAGCTCCAGACAGTGTTTCAGCACCAATCGACAAAACTCCTGAAGAGCTGATCCATGATTGCTTGTGAGGGGTCTGAAAGAAGAGACAGGGAGGACTGTGTCATCAGCATATTTTACCAGGTGAGAGTTTGGCTGTGTAGATCTGCAGTCATCGGTGTAGAGGATGAAAAGCAGCGGGGAGAGGACACAGCCCTGAGGAGAGCCAGTGGAGGTGTGGTGTAAGTTGGAGAAGGCGTTGTTGACCAGCACTCTCTGAACAGCATTCTGACTGAGGATTTTGGTAGTTCCAGGTGTCTGTGTACAGTGTCCAGGATGAATATTTTGGCATCATCAACGCCTCTGTTCGTACGATATGCAAATTGGAGTGGGTCTATCAGAGCGTTTGTTTCTCCGATGACGTGTTGTTTCATCACGAGGGAGGTGAGGGCCACAGGTCTGAAGTCGTTGAGTACTTTGGTGCTACTCTTCTTAGGGATGGGGATGACTGTGGAGTGTTTCCACATCTGGGGAACTGTACAGCTGCCGAAGGATCTTTGGAAGAGGGTCTGGAACACTTCTCCTAACTGTTCGGCACAGTACCTTAGAACACGGCCACTGATGTGGTCTGGGCCAGGTGAGCTGGTTTCTTAAGTCCTCTTCAGGGCTGTCACCACGTCCACTGTGTTGAAGGTGAGTGCACAGCTGCTGGTTTGAAGTGTGGTCCTGATCTCTTCTAGCTGGGTGGCGTTGTCTTTCTCGAATATTGGTGGTAGAAGGTGTTGAGATCGTTGGAAGAGACGCCTGGCTACTACGCTCCACCCGGATTGTATTTCGGCTGGTGGTGGCGATGTTCACAGCAGACATGTTTTTTAAGCCCTGCCAAGCTGAGCGGAGGTTCCCCCTGTGTGAATTTCTCCTCCACTTATTGTTTGTATTTCAGCTTGGCTGCTTTAAATGGCACGCTTAACTAATTATAGACACTCTTTCTTCTCATATTCGGTGCCAGTGAAAAATACCCTCTTTTTTGTTGAGGATGTCTTTTGAGCTCCTTGGTAACCCAGGGTTTATTGTTGGGAAAGATGGTTAACAGTTTTGGAAGGAATAATGCTTTCCACACAGATGAAATCATAAGAGAGAGAACAGTGTCCCACTTTTGCTCATTGAGGTTGTCGGAGGAGTTTAAAGGTTACTCCAGATCTTGTGGACTCAAAACATCCTGGGAGAGCTAGGATGCCATCATCCAGTCCCCTGCTTGATGTTCTTAGTGACCGTCTCAACCCTCCTTATAATGGGGGAATGGTATACCGGGATGAGCTGAACAGTGTTGTGGTCAGCGGAGCCCAATGGTGGGAGTGCAACCGACCTGTATGCATCTGGAAGTGACCCGTAGCATTTGTCTAGCGTCTTCCCCAAGCGGGTGCTGCATGTAACATATTGGTGAAAACCTTTAAGGGCTTTTCCAGGGGAGCAGTGGTTGAAATGACCCAGGATAAATGTAGGTGAGTCTGGGGAGATATGTTGCAGTCTGTTCAGTGATGTAGTGAGATGTTCAGTGGCAGCCGCAGCATTAGCTTTGGGGTGGATGTACACCAGTATTAAAAAAGCTGTGGGAATGCCCTGGGTAAGTAGAAGGGGCGAAGGGAGACAGCCAGGGGTTCAATGTTAGTGTTGCACAATTTCTCTCTTACCACAGTCGTCGAGCACCAGCGTGAGCTCACGTAAAGACAAACGCTGCCGCCGCGTTCTTTCCCAGTGAGCCCACTGTCTCTGTCCAGTCTTATTGGGGGAACGAAGCCATCCATGTGCAGCATGTTATCACTATCATCGTTGTTCAACCAGGTTTCCGTTAATGCCAGAACGGAAGCAGTCCTGTATTCATGCAGATGATTTACGTTAGCTTGCAGCTCGTCTAGCTGGTACTGGAGAGAGCGCACGTTATGCCTCCCGCTTCAGTCTGGCTCTTATTCCACCCTTCTGGTTCCCTTGTGTTTTGTGGTGTGTGGAGTTGCCGGGGTGAGATGAATTATTCCGTAGTATTTCCTCGGGAAACGAGTCTGTGGTGATGGTAGTGGTGGAGGTGAGATGGTGGTTAAATCCGAGCTGTAGCAGGACATTTCTGGGGTAGGTGATCCGCTGGACGTCAGTCCATAACTGTGGACTAAATCCCGTAGGAGCAGAAATAGAAGCAGCAGTAGTGGGAAGTCCTTGGGTATCCATGTATCGGAGACCCAATGTATCCATGCATCGGAGGGTATTCCGAGCACGGCGAAGTAACGATCTTGTAGTAGCGTTAGCAATAGCTGCTGCTAGTGCTGACGGGTAAACTGGTCGCTGGTTTCGCTGGTCGGCGAAACAGACCAAAAGTTCTTTAAAAAGTATTCCACAAGCACACGGTTGATTTTACTGAGTACACAATGTTGGCAAGACACAGGAGACACGAAATGAAAACAGAAAAGACGTAAAAAACCGCTCTACGAGCCGGCCAGTCAACCACACGAGCAGTGAACATGGCAACACCATGGCAACACCTCCCCCCCCAGAGAGGGGGGGAGAGGAGAAAGTGAGAGGGGAGGGGGGAGAGGGAGAGAGAGTGAGGGGGGGGGGGGGGGAAAGAGAGAGAACACAGACTCAGAGACATGAGTCCGTCGTCTCCCACCAGGTCATGTGACTCTACCTGTTCTCTGCAGAGTGCTCTTCCCATAGGCCAGGTACTTCTTCAGCCAATCAACACACTCCTTGGTGTAGTAGTGCTTATCGAGTTGTAGATCAGCTTTACCCTGATCCCATCTCCGTTTGGTAGCCCAAGCCTCGTCTACTGGAGCGACCCAGGTCAGGGTCTTCAGGTCAAACGATATGAAGTCCTCTCCATCATAACCAAACTGGTTATAACCATCAGTAGAATCATCCTCATCATCCCACTCACAACCATACATCTCCTGATATACGTGGGTACCTGAGAGAGAGAGACAGACAGACAGACAGACAGACAGACAGACAGACAGACAGACAGACAGACAGACAGACAGACAGACAGACAGACAGACAGACAGACAGACAGACAGACGGAAAAGAGAAAGGGTGAGATGAAGCTGTAATTGATTCTTCATTAACATTAAATACACACAGACGTCACAACACAAACCATACCAGCATTACTATAAAATAACTCATTGTGATCAATAAATGAAACCACAGAGAATAAGAGCAGCCAGAGTATTTGGAGGGATGTGCCTCTGCCCCCGGTGACCCGCGGGCCGTTTGACACGGAGCCTCTTCAGAACACACCCCTACACTACCCTACATACAAATACTACTACACTGAGTACTGCTACACTGAGTACTGCTACACTGAGTACTGCTACACTGAGTACTACTACACTGAGTACTGCTACACTGAGTACTGCTACACTGAGTACTAGCTACACTGAGTACTGCTACACCGAGTACTGCTACACCGAGTACTACTACACTGAGAGCTACTGAGTACTGTTACACTGAGGTACTGCTACACTGAAGTACTGTTACACTGAGTACTGCTAACACTGAGTACTGCTACACCGAGTACTGCTACACCGAGTACTACTACACTGAGTACTGCTACACTGAGTACTGCTACACTGAGTACTGCTACACTAATACTACACTGTATTCAGTGTGGCAGTACTCAGTGGTCACCGTGTGACTCTTGTTGTGCTCCGTTCATCTAATGTCTAAACTGTTATTCTCCTTTTTCTCAGCACTGAGTCCTGCTGCTGCTGAGGCCCGGTGGAGCCACCACCACCTTCAGTCAAGGACGCTCGCGGTGTGTGTGTGTGTGTGTGTGTGTGTGTGTGTGTGTGTCGTGTGTGGTGTGTGTGTGTGTGTGTGTGTGTGTGGTGTGTGGTGTGTGTGTGTGTGTGTGTGTGTGTGTGTGTGTGTGTGTGTGTGTGTGTGTGTGTGTGTGTGTGTTTAGGAGTATGGTGAATCTTTATCCTGGGGTTAAATGATGATATCTCCATGTGAGAGGTCAGACAGTAGATATAATCTTACCTCCTGTCTGGTTAAAGCGCTGCTTCAGAGTCCCAATGCCGGCTTTGAAGATCTGCTGGGAACCCAGAGAGAATCCATTGCTCCTCTCCAGGTAGTCGGGGTCATCTCTGGTGACCTGCTCCATCCAGTCCTGTTTGAGGACTGTTCTCTGGGTGTTGCTGTCATAGTGAACCATCTGAACTCCATCCACCATCCCAACAACAACAAACTCTGGGAAGGTTGAGAGTCCAGACGACGCCGTGTAGAAATACTGCAGAGAGTGAAGCACTGCAGACAGACAGACAGACAAGGTTAATACAGTACATCACTGTAGACAGACAGACAGGTTAATACGGTACATCACTATAGACATACAGACGGGTTATGACAGACAGGTTAATACTGTTCATCCCTCTAGACAGAAAGGCCCATGGCCCCTCCCCCTGCTCGATGGCTCCACCCCCTGTCCCATGACCACGCCCCCGGTCACATGGCCCCTCCCCCTGTCACATAGCTCCGCCCCCTGGCCGTCCAGGTAATGTAGGAACCTTCAGTTTGATCTTATTGACATCCAAACATCTCACTGTAGCCTACAGCGCTGAGGGGTGTTCCACAAACGTTTTAACAAACACTGAGTTAAAGCTGAACTCTAGGTTGATTGACCCTGTGGCGACTAACCCAGAGTTTTTGGTTCCACAGCAGCGGTTATGCATTCGTTCAATTAACTCGGAGTTGGTTAACCCAGGGTTGGGCGCGTCCACGCCAAACTTAAAGAGACATGATGTATGGATCATGGAAACCCTGATCGAAATGGCGAAACGGGCCGCTTATTTCATTGAAATGGAACTCCAGGTTCTCCTGGAGAGCTATGGCGAGGAGAAGGGCATTATCACAAGAAAAGGGAACGCTAAAGCCTCTGCAACCCGGAGAACCAAAGCCTGGCAGCAGATCGCTGACCCCGTAAATGCGTTAGTTACACGTCAAAAGCATGATCCTTAATATTTGAGCCATGTATTAATATCCCAGTTAAGCATTCTTAACGTTCCTACCACATAATCCTTTCTTCTAAAAAATTATGTAGCCTACTCCGATGGCTCCCAAGCGGTCAGCGGATCAAGTAAAAATAAAGTATAAAACATACAAACTGGTAAGCTTTTCCCACCATCGTATTGGTCTAAATTTAAATAAGCCATTTTTTTCAGCCAATCGTAAAAAGACAGTAGGCAGACTGCTCTGGCCCTCAAATTGTCTTGACCCCGGTGGAGGAGCTGTTAATAAACATAAATTCAGGGCCCCATGGCATGGAGGGGGTACCTGGAGGTACCTCCTCAGAGAGTCAGGGGCCATGTGAGGGTACCCCACTGGTTGAATGTAGGTTTTTGTGTTTTCTTGTATTTTAGATTTTGTTTGCCTTCGAAGTAACACATGCAAACCGTGTGCGTGCCACGTCGCATATTTTCCAAATGTGTCCTTTTTTTGGTAACTGGGTAGAAAACCTAAAAGTGACCATTCATCATCTTCACAGATCAAGATGGATTAGTGCTTGTAATGAAGCCGCCGGCTACGATCCAACATTCTCCAGTGGATGTAAGTCCGTTAGGACTATTTTATACGTTATGTTGTGCCTCTCGGCATAGTACTCAGACAACATTGCTCTTTGTGTGATAGGAGGCCGATAAAAATCTTGGATGGGTCATCTGAAAGGACTGAGATGTGCTCAGCATCTCCAACTTTATAGCCTAAAAACTACCATTGCAAAAAAAACGGAGCGGCTACGCAAATAGTGTGGAGTGAACTGAGGGGTCCTCGATTGGTAGTGTTGGCTATAAGGGCTGGAGAAGGCTATTTAAATATTATTAAAGATTTGCGCGATAATCTATATCTCTCCAGCAAAAAGTCATCCGATATGCCAAGATGTCGAGCTGTGGTCTTATTAATCGCTCCCGGTGGATCATACCTATAATTTGTGCGCCGATATCAGCAGTTCTCTCATCCAAAGGGGATCATGCCATTGTGAACAAATGAAACCTGCGGTGAACTGGGTCTAAATACCCAAAACCCGGTTATGTTTCAAACTTAACCTGCGCAGAACCTGCTCCGACCAGGTTTACTTCGGAGCATATGTTGCTATAGTAACTAACATACTGGGGTCATTCTGGAACGGAAAACCACCACAGGGTTACCGCAAACCCTGAGTTAACTTACCCGGTTATGTGATAAAGCCTGCTTTGTGGAACACCCCACAGACCGTCAACTACAACACAACCTGCTGCCTCTTAATCATTACTGCTGACATGAATATTAAACTATTATTGAAATAACTATGAAAATGTTTTTATAATTATAAGCATATTGGTGAATTTGCATCGGGTATAAGAAATACTTTGATTATTTTATTGAAATTCCTGCTAAAATGTGTAGCCTGTATATTGAATTGTTAAGCATATTGGTTAAGCATATTGGTGAATATATTGGTGAATTTGCATCGGGTATAAGAAAAACTTTAATTATTTTATTGAAATTCCTGCTAAAATGTGTAGCCTGTATATTGAATTGTCCTGCAATGAGAGTAATAGCGCCATCTATTGTTACCTTTAAATCTATATGATCGCAAACCGAATGCTCTTCCAGTTTTCCAGCTCTCTGCTTGGGGTAAGCCACGAATTTGATGTTGCTCTGCAAAAGTATTATAAATTACACTTAAGCTAACGTGAGACTTATGTCATGTAACAGCAAACATCGAGATGTTATCTTGGTGCATTTCCGTTTTGTATTGGTTGTTGCTCACGTTAGTAGTAGTATTATTTTGCACTGAAGTTATTGTTATTCCCCCCTGTAGATGTCGATTCCGGTGAAAGTGCTAAATCATATAGATAGATTTAAAGGTAATAGTAGATGGCGCTATTACTCTCATTGCAGGACAATTCAATATACAGGCTATATACACATTTTAGCAGGAATTTCAATAAAATAATTAAAGTATTTCTTATACCCGTTACATTTGGAAAAATAATAATTAATAATAGAATAACAATTATTATATTTCCGGATAATATATTGATAGCAATGATAATAGGAACTAATTATATTATTGTGTGTCTGCGCGTGCGTGATGCCTCTCCAAGAAAGTTGAAAAGTAAAAAATAAGATATCTCTGAGCGTTTATATAATAATTAAGATTAAAAGTAGCCTAGATTTAAAGTAGACCTTGGATTCCCTCCAAACTGAAGTTGAATGTTTGTCTCTGATAATAGATTGTAGGCCTACATTTATTAACGACGTCACCAAACGTCGTTGGTTTCGTTTTCACACTTTTAACACAAAATAAATGTTCTTAGAGTTTAAATATTCACAGTAAAATATAATCATGTTGTGGATTAATTTAGTGAGGATAATTAAGTGCTTTTCAACCAAATTAGGGAATCTAAGTATCGTCCCCTCAGGTAGGATAGTCTATCACAAACGAACCTTTTGGAAAGATAGTTTTGAAAAGTAAAAAGGTTCCTCAGTCTTACGTGAGGAACACACCTATAACCACATTGGCATAGCAATCGAACCGTGTGTAGCTGCTACTAGCTGCAATCTATATATGAATGCATACTAGCTGGAGCACCAACCAGAATCAGATGATCACAATCGCTTAGACCGTGGGTAACCTAGCCAGGTCAATGACGTCATCACGAGCAAAGAAAACCAGCAGCAAACCAGGAAACCAGCGAACAAGGGACTTAGCGCGAGGGAGAGGCCGGTCTGGACCAATAGGAATTCAATACGGCTGCGACGGCAGGTGAAACTTAACTCAAACACATTTGTTTGTGTGTGCGCGTTGTGTAAACTAACTCAAACACACATTGTTTGTGTGGTGGCGCGTGTTGCGTGTTTTTTTTGGCTTGTTTACGTGTGTGTGAGTGTGTGTGTGTGTGTGTGTGTGTGTGTGTGTGTGTGTGTGTGTGTGTGTGTGTGTGTGTGTGTGTGTGTGTGTGTGTGTGTGTGTGTGTGTGAGGTGTGTGTGTGTGTGTGTGTGTGTGGGAAACATTAACGTTTTTCGTCCAGTGGGGTGCTCACATCAACTTTGGATGTGAGCACCCCACATCCAAACGTTAAGCATTCTTAACGTTCCTACCATAAAATCCTTTCTTCTAAAAAATTATGGAGCCTACTCCATGGCTCCCAAGCGATCAGCTGATCAAGTAAAAATAAAGTATAAAACATACAAACTGGTAAGCTTTTCCCACCATCGTATTGGTCTAAATTTAAATAAGCCATTTTTTTCAGCCAATCGTAAAAAGACAGTCGGCAGACTGCTCTGGCCCTCAAATTGTCTTGACCCCGGTGGAGGAGCTGTTAATAAACATAAATTCAGGGCGCCCTGGCATGGAGGGGGTACCTGGAGGTACCTCCTCAGAGAGTCAGGGGCCATGTGAGGGTACCCCACTGGTTGAATGTAGGTTTTTATGTTTTCTTGTATTTTAGATTTTGTTTGCCTTCGAAGTAACACATGCAAACCGTGTGCGTGCCACGTCGCATATTTTCCAAATGTTTATTTTTTTTGTAACTGGGTAGAACACCTAAAAGTGACCATTCATCATCTTCACAGATCAAGATGGATTAGTGCTTGCAATAAAGCCGCCGGCCACGATCGAAGATTCTCCAGGATAAGTCTGTTAGGACTATTTTATACGTTATGTTGTAAGTGCCTCTCGGCATAGTAGCTACTCAGACAATATTGCTCCTTGTGTGATAGGAGGCCGATAAAAATCTTGGATGGGTCATCTGAAAGGACTGAGATGTGCTCAGCATCTCCAACTTTATAGCCTAAAACTACCATTTGCAAAAAACGGAGGGCTACGCAAATAGTCTGGAGTGAACTGAGCGTCCTCGATTGGTAGTGTTGGCTATAAGGCTGGAGAAGGCTATTTAAATATATTAAAGATTTGCGCGATAATCTATATCTCTCCAGCAAAAAGTCATCCGATATGCCAAGATGTCGAGCCGTGGTCTTATTAATCGCTCCCGGTGTGGATCATAGGCTACCTATAATTTGTGCTCCGATATCAGCAGTTCTCTCATCAAAAGGGGATCATGCCATTGACACATGAAATCTGTGGTGAACATGGGTCTAAACACCCAAAACCGGGTTATGTTTCAAACTTAACCTGCGCAAAACCTGCTCGGATCCGACCAGGTTTACTTCAGAGCATATGTTGCTATATAGTAACTAACATACCGTGGTCATTCTGGAACGGAAAACCCTATAGGCCTACCGCAAACCCTGAGTTAACTTACCCGGTTATGTGATAAAACCGGCTTTGTGGAACACCCCACCGGTCTGATCATTTTCCTGTAGGCTATATTTATCTATATTATTTCCTGTAAATAAACATTCCATCAGCAGATTTGTAGCCTATTATGACGCATTCTCATTTTAGGCAAAGTATAAGACAAAACAGTATAATTGTAACCATGAATAAGTCATGCAAGTAACAATTTTTAAATCCTAACATTGTTGGGTAAAAGAGAATTTGGTTTTATTCTGAATCCAGTGAAACAGATTGGTGGTTTTAGCTGACATAAAAACTCTCAGGTGTTTATGAGTTAAAATATTTGGCAGACGCTTTTTTCTAAAGCGACATACATATAAAACAATCACTGTAAACATAATCATTTGAGGAAAGAATGTTAATACAAAATATCAATACAAAGTGTCAAGACAGAATAAACTGCTGCCAGCCAGTCAGAGATGCAGTCTATAAGGTCCCTACGATATATATACATATCTAATGTATTCATACATTGTTTATGCAGGATATATATGTCATATTGTTCAATTTAAAAATAGCTGACCCCTTCTCAAGGGCGTCAGTTTGTTTTTAGAAGTGGTGGGGACAATAGCCATAAGCTTGAGTGTAGTTTGAAAAGTGGTGGGTACCCTTATGTAAGCTATTCATCCATTCAACGCTGCATTACAATATGCTCTGCAGCGTATTGTCAGGTGTTGAAAAACCAGTTTGTGTTTTGGCTTGTTTTGCAAAACGACGTTGGAAACACCAGGGTATTGGCTCGGGATATGTATACTAATACACACAGACAAAGAAAAAGTGTTGGCAATTTTAACACCTGTATCTTGACATCAACGGCAGGACTATAAAGGGGTAGGCTACGGAAATGAAACGCAGGGTACTACTGAGGCATCAGCCTTTTTTAAGAAAGAGCACAGAGGTTTGCTGGTAGCATCAATGTTATGCTGCAATTAAAAAATGAAAAAACAAGCACCCAGAGGAGGAAAAGAGGAATCGCCAAATATCCTGAATCACCAGTAACACTCGCGAGGACCAATCACACTTCACTCGTATACATCATGAGCAAATTGCCCGCAAATAAAATCCCCTAGAGTTTTAGGATAATCACACAGCAGGTTATACGAGAACATAATTTATGTCGGGATAGGCCTACACTGGGCTCCAAGTCCAACGTCAAATTCTCAATCAGACAAAACAACTAGCCTATAACCACAATGGGGCATGCAATCGAACGTGTGTAGCTGCTACTATAGCTGCAAATCTATATGAAATGGCATTGCACTAGCTGGAAGCACCAACCAGAATCAGATTGATCACAATCGCTTAGACCGTGGCGTAAACTTTTGCCAGGTCAATGACGTCATCGACAGCAAGGAGAACCAGCAGGCAAACCAGGGAAACCAGGGACCTGAACTACTTAGCTGCAGAGGAGGGAGAGGCCGGTCTGGACCAATAGGAATTCAATACGGCTGCGACGGCAGGTGAAACTTAACTCAAACACATTTGTTTGTGTGTGCGCGTTTGTGTGTTAAATGGCTTGGTGTGGTGTGTGTGTGTGTGTGTAGTGTGTGTGTGTGTGTGTGTGTTGTGGTGTGTGTGTGGTGTGGGGGGGGGGGTGAAGTGTGTGTGTGGGGAGGGAGGTGAAACTGTGGAAAGTGAGGTGAAAGGGAACCATTTAACGTTTTTTTCGTCCAGTGGGGGTGCTCACATCAACTTTGGGATGTGAGCACCCCACATCCAAACGTTAAGCATTCTTAACGTTCCTCCATATACCATCAACTTCCTCTCCCAGCCCTTCTAAAAATTATGAGACCTCTCCATGGGCTCCAGCGATCAGCTGATCAAGCAAAATAAAGTATAAAACAGTACAAACTGGTAAGGCTTTCCCATCGTATTGGTTCTAAATTTAAATAAGCATTTTTTCAGCCAATCCGTAAGAAAAGACCGTTAGGGCAGACTGCTCTGGACCTCAAATATGTCTTGACCCGGAGGAGCTGTTATAAACATTACATTCAGGGAGCCCTGCATGGAGGGGTACCTGGAGTTACCTCCTCAGAGAGTCAGGGGCCATGTGAGGTACCCCACTGGTTGATGTAGGTTTTTGTGTTTTTTCTTATTTTAGATGTTTGTTTTGTTTTCGACAGTAACACATGCAAACCGGTGCGTGCCAAAGCGTAAATGTTCAAATGTCTTTTTGAGTACTGGGTTAGAAACCTTAAAAGTGACCATTTCATCTGTGTGACAAGATCAGATGGTTAGTTGCTTGTGATGATAGCCGCCGGCTAGCGATCCCAACAT
>OLKM01006459.1:0-14205 GCA_900291075.1 Melanogrammus aeglefinus
GGGGAATATGCGATGTAATTGTTTCCCTTTTCCAGAAGCTGTTCTTTTAGATTTGTAGAAAGCTGGTCTACACGTTCAGCAACTGTGTTTCTGCTCAGGCTCACGTTTGAAAATAGCTGCCTTTTGTCTGGGCACACCGCCTCACAAACTTTGAGCATACAGTTTTTTATAAACTCTCCCTCTGTAAATGGCCGGGCTGATTTTGCAACTTCTTCTGCCACAATGAAACTAGCCTTGACAGCAGCCTCGCTTTGAGATTTGGCTTTTGTAAACATAGACTGTCGGGACATAAGACCTCGTTTTAATTCTTCGACCTTCTTTAGCTTTTGTTCCATGTCCATATTCTTGTCGTTGTCTTTGTGTTTCTTAGACGTTTCATAGTGCCTTCTCAGATTGTATTCTTTCATTACAGCCACACTTTCTCCACACAGAAGACACACAGGTTTGCCTTTTACCTCCGTGAACATGTACTCTGCCTCCCACCTGTCTTGAAACACCCTGTTCTCATCGTCTACCTTTCGTTTAGCCATTATTGGGGATAGCGGTTGCCGACATTGACATCTGCTCTGAATGATGATGAATAATGAAGCCGAGGAGCGCTTGCGGCGCTGCGGTGATTTCGCGGGTTACCGTTGCATTGTGGGGAATGTAGTTTTGGTGCGTGCCAAACGCCAGCGATTCTAATACTAATCAAATATCATCCCGCGGGCCAGCGATTATTCATTCGCGGGCCAGATCTGGCCCGCGGGCCTTGTCTTTGACATATACGCTCTAGAGTATTCAGAGTACTCAGTAAGGGTGAGCATGTTGTACTGGCCAGTGATTCTATAATAGCAGGTGGATTTTCTTTATTTGTTTCTCTTGAATGAGTCTCAAAGGAATCTTCTTGGGTTGGATTCTTCTTGTGTTTTTTCCTTCCTCGTGTTACACCCTTTACTGGCAGGTGTTCAGATAAGGGTCAAGACACACACACACACACACACACACACGTTATTCTATCTGGATGAGATATTCTCATCATCGTGTGAGGGTCACCTGCTACCGTTTGCACAGAAATATTTTTTTAAACCAAAAACCCATTGAACTCCCCGTCATGTTGCTGTAACCTTATAATTTACAATGGTTGTTTCTATAATAGCAGGGTTATTTTCTTCCTTCACGTCTCTTCCGTGATTATCTGGTTGGGTTGGGTCTTGCTGCAACATTTACAAGCAGCAGGTATTCAACAACGCAAACCTTAAGTCTCATCAAACCAGCACAGTTTACAACCATTGTAAGGTGTCATTCAGTATTCAGAGGGTTTCTGAATATTTATTCTCTCTTTTTTTGTTTATTTTCTTTCCCAAGAAGGCCGGGTTCTCCTCTTGTTCTGAACCAGAGCGCTCCAACATGACCCCCATAGCTCCACTCCTGGGGATTCAGATCTCGGCCCTTTGACCTCTGACCCCACTGAATACGCTCCATACACTGATGCAGTTGTTAACCCTCGTTTGCACTAAGTCTTTAAGCTTTAGTGTGTTTTATAAAACAAGAGGGCAGGTCATTATCTATTTTAGATTCGATGAGGAGATTTGGTTGCTATCTTCCTGGTTATACTGTAAGGATATACCTGTAATATTCCACCCCAAATAACCTCACACGACAACCGACTGGCCGATTTTAGTTTTGAAGAAAACTATATATATTTAAACCAAAACTTATGGAGTCAGTATTCCACAATGGCAGATATCACTAGAAATATGATGGAATGAAGAAAAAATACTTATATGCTACATGCCGAAAGTACAACACTCTCATAGAAATAGTAAATTAACAATTAGTAATGATAACACAGTAATATAGTTAAATTCACAAAGAACCTTAAACCTTCAATATCTTTTTTCTTTGAGCTCTGGTGAGCCACAAGTGGTTTTCTTAAATGAAATTGTACCAAAAAAACCTCTGAGATCTCAGGAAAAAATAAATAACAAAAATATATATAAAAAAAAATAAAAATTTGAGTCCACTCCGGAAGTCCTACCACCCCAATGGATGTCAGATGAGGCAGTCCAGGAAGAGTATTGCAGGATGCAACGGCAATGTGAATGATGATCCCCTGGCAGAAGATGGAAAGCAACCAGGAGGATGGAGATATGGACGGATGACGGTCCTCTGAAGGGCTCCACAAAAAAAAAAAGAAAAGTTCATTAAGTCCATAATAAATGTCCACATACACATACACACTTATCACATGTTCATATAGTCATGTTACCACCTTTTCAACAATATCCCGACTGGTTTTTGATAAAAGTTCAAGGCTAATCTCTGTAGTTTTAGCAGCGCGCAACAAATCGCTAATACAGTTAGCATGCTAACGTATCATGCCGAGCAGCGGCCATAACTCACCGGAATATCAATCAATAGTTCAACAGAGTTCTACACGATGTCCACAGCTTCTCAATCGTCTCAATGTTTATCAATATTTACTTTCTATTTCAGTTATCAACTTTCTGACTCAGTTTTATCAAGGTACAGCTATGTTGTTTCTCCAACATCCACACGAACTGCGTAGCAGGCAAGAGGAAGAACAAAGATCTTATGTGCGAGTAAGATGATGACTCGTAGCGTTTTTTCTTCGCAACTAAAAGAGTGGATTGACTGCGCCTCTGCTGCCACCTTGTGACCAAATTGGGAATAGGTTATTTCTTTAAAAAACAAAATTTAACAACAAGGAATGCAGATTAATTTTCCAAAATAATGGAGGTAATAGCCTGGAAGATTTACTACCTGGGTTACACAGTCAGCCGGACCGGAGACACACACAACACACGGCTATGAAGTTGAATAGCAATTGAATAAGGCAAATCAACGCCCCTTCCACCTCATTCCTTCTACAGAGACTACAAACCTTCTACAAATACCCTACAGACCGTATACAAAAACAACAACGGACCTTCTACAGAGGGACTACAGACGTTCTACGGAGACTACAGACCTTCTACAGAGAGACTACAGATATCCTATAGAGACTACAGATATTCTGGCAGACTACAGGTGTTCTACAGACGTTCTACCGATACTACAGACCTTATACAGAGAATACAGACCTTCTGCAGAGACTAGACATTAGGAGGAGACTATAGACCTTCTACAGAGACTACAGACCCTCAGGAAAGACTACAGAACCTCAGAGACTATTAGACGACCTTCTACAGAGACTTACAAACATTAAGAAAGACTACAGACCTTCCGAGACTACAGACGTTCTACCGATACTACAGACCTTATACAGAGAATACAGACCTTCTGCAGAGACTACAGACATTAGAGAGACTATAGACCTTCTACAGAGACTACAGACCTCAGAAAGACTACAGACCTCAGAGACTATAGACCTTCTACAGAGACTTACAAACATTAGAAAGACTACAGACCTCAGAGACTATAGACCTTCTACAGAGACTACGGACCTTACAGAGAGACTATAGACCTTCTACAGAGACTACGGACCTTACAGAGAGACTATAGACCTTCTACAGAGACTACGGACCTTACAGAGAGACTACAGACCTTCTACAGAGACGGTCCCATGAGTGTGATGTCAACATGGACATCACACCTGAGTAGCAGTCCCTCTATGTCTCCTTTTCATGTTGTCATCGGCCTTCACGTCGGTGAGGGTGAGTGTGTATTCTTGTGATTGTGTTTGAACTCCTTGTCATGTCTTCAGATGGGGCTAGATGTCTGTCAAGTGTACTTTTTTGTATTAAAATCAGGAAACCAACAATTTAACATGTCATTTATTATTCAGAAGCAGAAACTAACAGAAATATAATCTATGGATTATAATATCATCAACATGGATCCTTTAAACATTTCTACATGACTGCAACTGTAAGCGTTATTGCATTAAAAGTTATAAATGGTTTTGAGGAGAAAACAGACAGTGAACAGTATAGTCTATGTAGTGTAATCATTTATAATGGTTATGTTTCTATAACAGCAGGGTTATATTCTTCCTTCACTTCTCTTCCTTGATTATCTGGTTGGGTTGGATTCTTGCTGCACCCTTTACAGGCAGGTATTCAACAACACACACACCTTTAGTCTCATCAAAACAGCAACCAACAACCATTGTAACGTGATGTCACTCCCTATTCAGAGGGTTTAGGGTTTCAAAATCTTTATTCTTTATTTTTTTTTTTTTTTCTATTTCTAACCTATAATGTTTATGTTCACATATTTGGGTTATAATGGTAAAATAATATACAAACAATAGTACAACATACAATAAAACATGACACACAATGATCCAATGGATGGGAGTCAGCCTGCGTTCCTCCAGAGAGGTCCACAAGGTGAAGTCCCCTGAGTGGGAAATCAACCCGCGCCGCTCCAAGAGCCGACACACTGTCCGACACACTGTCTACTGCGAGGACTTCTTATACCGTGGCGCAGGTGACAGACAGGCTGAGATCAGCTCGGCTCCACACATGTAGGATGGAAAAATCGATCATGTTGTTTCCCCTTCATCATGTAAGCTCCATCTCCTATTCCTTGCATTGTCTAGCCACTCTACTTCTGCCTAGCGTTATCCAACGTTAAACTTTGTGCCTGGGGTGTACCGGGCACGAGGGGGCCGATATCTTCTTATGCATTCTTCTCCTTGATGCGAATACAGGAAACTCTGTCCTTTAAGTAAACATTATTTGTTTTGATCCTTGACAACTGCCGTGTGAGGTGTGACTACCCAGTTGAACCCTCCCACACGCACATGTAGAAACCCATGCCAGCCACGCCCAGCTCTCCTCCAGGACAACCCAGAACAGAGCACAACCTTCAGGGTCTCCAGAGAGGTCAATGATGAACCACGTTCTTCAGAGGCGTCCCACACTGGGGAGGGGTTATGCAGGGGGTCTCCAGAAGGGGTCCCTGGGTGATTCAACGTCTCTGAGGTCATGTCTTTGTAGTCCAGTGGTCTCCTGAACGAGAAGCCTTCACAGAGGGGGCCGTTTTAGCCTGAGGACTCTGGGGAGGAGGTGAGGAGGAGGTCATGGGTTCAGGAGACCCCCCTAGAGGACTGAAGCATGGCTTTGATAGAAGGCCTCATATCGTACTATCGACTCATTTATCAGACACGTCCATCCTACTGATCGAGTCCAGATCAAACGGCGCTGGAGGTCCTATCGCAGCTACAGTTGATAGGGAGCCTGTGAGAGACGTCATTTAGATCAGTCAGCCTGGAGTCTATTGGGGAATTAAGACAGACGTCCATGAATGTGTCAGCAGGTGCATTTATTGAGCTCTGGAGAATCATCTGCTGAGGACCTCGACTGAAGAAACAGGAAGTAGAACCATCTGCTGAACACCAGTGGCGCAGTGTGCGTCGGTTCAGGGACTCACTGAATCGCAGACGACAGCACAGGCAGGGGTTTAAATATCCTGATAATGAATCCTTCTTTACCGCCTTGCCCTAGAATCACAAACACAGAGGGTCACCTCGTGCAGTGACTGATGACCTTCATGAAACAGGTCTTGGTCTGACTCTGTGGTACGGTGGCCTGCATGGGCCCTCTCCCACGCACCCAGAGAAGGAGAGGTTCCTCCTTTGCAGCGCCTCAAACACACACCTCTGTGTGTTTCAACATGGAGGCTCAGGGTCCTGTTAGACGGGAGAGGTGGTGCATCAACCAGCCTGCAAGGCTCGTCTCTGGAGAGACGCCAGTAGCTGGGCTGTTTCCTGTCGGCTCGCTTCTAGAACTCTCTCCATACTCCGTCCCTCATCGGGCGTACAAGTCTGATGTGGAAATGCACTTTCTGGTAGCCTGATTATTAATGTTGTGTAGACGAAGCCTCTGTTGTGCTTTTTATTCAGGGAACCCTGTCATGGTCCGGCCTCTGGTTTTCCCATTCACCCTCTGCCACCCTGATCCCCCCTAATTAACCCAACCACCTTCACCTGTGCTCCCCCTATAATGGTCCCCTCCTTTCCCTCAGTACTTGCCAGATTGTCTCTTGTTTCAGTTAGAGCTTTCCCCTCAACTCCCGATTGACTTTGTCTGCTCCACTCTGCCTGTTAACGAACCCTCGCCTGTCTGACCTCCTGCCTGCCGTCCAGTCTCTGTCGGCCTGTCTGCTCCTCTGTTCCCCGTCTCCTGATCGACCTGCCTGACTTCCTGTTATCGACCCTTCGCCTGTCTGACCTCTCTGCCGCCCGACGTCGAGTCCCTATCCGTGCTGTCTGCTGCTCTCCAGTTCCGACTCTCAGCGATCTGCTCTTCTGCCCCTCCCGTTGCCCGACTCCTTCGCCTGCTGACCACCGACGATTCCCTGCCCACCTGTCGGTCACATAGTGTCTGCTCTCTGCCTGCCCGATCCTGTACCAGAATAAATCCTTGAAACTGCCCTACAACTGCTGTCTGTCTGTGCACTTGGGTTCTGCCTAACCCCCCGTTACAGAACCCCTGACCTTAGAATGTAAACTGATTCTCTGCTGAACACAGAGAACATTCAGTGGATCCTCTGAGTTGTTCGTCACCATTATGCTTTATTAACCAGTACAACAGAAAAACAGACCCTTACATGAACACAATAAACACAAGGACTCAATCAATAGAAAAACAGTCCCTCACATGAACACAATAAACACAAGGACTCAATCATTAAAAGAACAGTCCCTTACATGAACACAATAAACACAAGGACTCAATCAATAGAAGAACAGGGCCCAGTTTCCCGAAAGCATCGTTAGCCTAAGTGGATCGATAAGTGCGTCGTGCGACCATCGTACAGTTTTCACACCGTTTCCCGAAAGCATCGTTGGTAACGAACGTCGTAAAAACGCTCATAGCTAACGAGTAGGCCTACTCCAGGGTACTCGTAGGACGCTATAGACCATCGTTAGCCTACTATTGCCTCAGTGGTGTCACCAGCGGACATTCCTAGTATTGGATGCGTTTTATTAAAATACATCCAATACCACACGGAATGCCCAGCTAGCGTTTGTAGTCTACACTCAGAGTGAACTCAGTATTGCATACGGGTGTCTTCATTCATAAAAAAGAAAAACATTCGGGAGTAGTGCTGCAATAATTATTCTAAAAGAGGTCAGAGACTCCGAGCACAGGCCCCGCCTTCCCCAGTGAACCAAACCCCGCGCCGTGACGAACGAGGGATTTGACCCCCTCGGTTTTACACAGGATAGATAAGAAATCGCAGGGCGTGCCAAGCTGCGACCGAACCGGCTCGGCAGTGTAAAAAGACCTATAGCCAGGGTTCACTGTTTGCGGCTTTTTTAAGATAACTAGCTCTATATCCTGCCGATTTTAACATGGATTTAAAAACTGGATTACTATATTACATGGACATATTATAAAGAACCAACCTGTCTGCGGCTGGCTGTAAACAGTGCCGCGCCAACGAGTGACGTATTAATCACGCGACTCAACGAATCGATGACCGAATTCGTTGCCAACGCTTTTATCGATTCGTTGTTGCAGCCCTAGAGACAAGCAAACACAATGATATTCCAATCTTTACTTCGTCAAGCAAATCAAAGGGGACGGGGTGGAAAAAACGTAGTCGGGGAGAGGCAGAATCGGGAAACCGGGACAGGAGACAGGCGACCGAGGATCCAGAAGGACGAGACGGGGAACGTAGTCGGGAACAGGCAGGGTCGGGAAGCCGGGAAAGGAGACAGGCAAAGAGGATCCAGAAGGAAGGGATGGGGAACGTAGTCGGGGAATGGCAGGGTCGAGAAGCCGGGACAGGAGACAGGCGAACGAGGATCCAGAAGGACGAGGCGGGGAAAGTAGTCGAGGTTAGGCAGGATCGGGAAACCGGGAACAGGAGACAGCGAATAGCTGGAGAGACTTGCATGAACCTATACAGCGAAGAACAATCTGGCAACAGGTGAACAGTGTTCAGGCCAACTTAAAGGCCTCCACTAATCACCTGATGCAGCCCAGCTGCGAGGGTGAAAGGGGTGTGATGGACAGACCGTGACAGGACCCCCCCCTCAAGGGACGGCTCCCGACTTCCCACCAGGTTGGTCAGGATGGGACCCGGGTGAAGTCCCTGATAAGGGAACGGGTTCTAAGATGTGCGGCGGCCCAGCCGGCCACCCAGGATCGCTCCTCGATGCCATAGCCCTTCCAGTCCACAAGATACGGAAAACCTCTACCACGGCGTCGGGAACTGATGAGTCTACAGACGGTGTAGGCTGGCGCCCCATCGATTAGCCGAGGCGGTGGAGGAGGTCTCGAGGAGGGCTGAAGCGAGCTTTCACAAACAGGCTTCAGCTTGGAGACATGAAATGGGGGGTGAATCTTCATGGGAGCGTGGTAGCGTAGAACAGACGGCCACAGGATTGATTTTATTCTGGAGACGCGCAAACGGACCCCACAAACTTTGGTGCCAACTTCCCTGGACTCCACACGGAAGTCGGGAGATCACGAGTGGACAGCCAGACAAGTCGTCCTGGGGTATAACAGGGGCCGGAGTGCGACATCGTGTGGCGGACCGTCGTAGCGGTCGGAGGTTGCGGGAGAAGAACCGAGCGAGCCTGCTCCAGGTGTGTCGGCATCTCCGAATAAACGCTGGACTGAGGGAACCCTGGCCTCACGTTTCTTGCTCGGGAATACGGGAGGGTAGGAGGGTAACAAAACTCAGACCAAAAAACGAGAGGTAAATTGTGGCCCTCGGTCAGAAGACCCACGTCACATAGGTAGTCCATGCAGGCGGAACACATGTTTTAACATAATTTCTGCAGTGGTCTCTGGCGGTGAGTAATTTGGAGTAAAGGGATTAAAATGCGCCGTCTTAGAAAATCGGTCCACAACAGTGAGGATGACAGTCCAGTGACAAAGTCCAAACAGATATGAGACCAAGGGGCGATGCGGAATCGCGGCAGGGGTTTGGAGGAGACCCGGGCGGGGCTTGATGTGAGCGCCTTGTACTGGGAACACGTTGGAAACAGGCAGCGACGAACTCCTGGGTATCCCCTTGCAATTGACGGCCACAAAAACCGCTGACGCAGCAGAGGCCAGGGTGCGACTCACCCCAGGATGGACAAGTAAGGCGGGAGGAATGACCCCACTGAAAGAACCTGTGAGCGGAGACTAGTAGAGACAAAACAAACGACCACGGGACAAGAGCTTTGGAGCAGGGTGCCTCCGAAGAGAGCGCTTGACCTTCTACTCCACCTCCCAGGTGACTGTCCCGATGACACAGGTGGAAGGAGGGATATTCTCCGCCTGGGAGGACAAGCGTCGGGGTTGGTACTGCGCGGAGAAAGGGCGTCTGGCTTAGCATTCTTGGAACCTGTGCGGTATATGAAAAGAAGAGAAGTCCGAAACGGTTAAAGAAAAGAGCCCACCTGGCTTGCTGGAACTCAGACGCTTGGCTGAACGGATGTTATTTCCAGGGTTCTTGTGAATCCGTCCAGACCAAAAACGGTAGGCTCTGCCCCTTCCAACCAAGTTCGTCACTCATCTCCTCAAGGGCCAGCTTCACCGCCCATATAATTGCCGATTTCCCAATGTCATAATTTCTCTCCGCTGGAGACAGTTTGCGGAGAAAGAAAGCGCATGGATGGACCTTCTGGTCCTCGACCAATCGTTTGCGAGAAGACAGCTCCCCACCCCCTTGTCAGAGGCATCCACCTCCACGATGAATTGACGGCCTGGTCCGGGAAGACGAGAATGGGAGCAGAAAGTGAAGCGTTTCCTTTAACTCACCAAACGCCCTCTCGGCCACCGATGACCATCGGAAGGGGACGCTTAGGGAGGTGAGCGCCGTGAGGGGGGCTGCCACCGAGCTGTAGTTCCTGATAAATCGCCGGTAGAAATTAGCGAACCCAAGGAACCGCTGAAGTTCCTTGTTGGTTAGAGGGAGTGGGACCAACCCCCTTACTGCTCTCGTCTTGGCCGGATCCATATCTGAACATTCCCGGTGTACCAGACGATGAACCCAGGAACGACACAATCTGAGACCATGGAACTCACACTTCTCGGCCTTGACGATAGCTGGTTTCTTCCAGGAAGTCTCTGCTCGCGCCCCGACGCACGTGCTGCACATGATCCTGTTTGGTCTCAAAAAAAATTAGAATGTCATCCAGATAAACAAACACACAGTGTTGGAGCATATCCCGAAGCACGTCGTTTACCAGACCTGAAACACGCGGGGAGCATTGGTGAGAGTCCAAAACGCCATGACCAAGTATTCAATAGTGCCCACTAGGTGTATTAAAATGCGCGTCTTCCACTCGTCCCCTCTCTGATGCGTACGAGGTGGTAGGCGTTTCGGAGATCGAGCTTAGAGAAGATGGTGGTCCCTTGCAAAATTTCAAAGGCTGATGAGATGAGTGGAAGGGGGTACCTGTTCTTGACGGTAATGTTGTTGAGCCCCCTGTAGTCGATGCATGGCCTCAGGGACTTGTCTCTCTTCGCAACAAAGAAAAATCCCGCTCGAGTAGGAGACGAGGAAGGCTTCCACTTAATTGATTTTGTGTGTGTCTATCTTATGAAAAAAACACGCAAGAACTTAAAGAATAATCAATTGCATCACTGTATTATTGACACCTACATCCAGCAAATTCACACAATTCAATACAAATGCACAATTCAATAAACAATATTTGTCGGCCATCACCAGCTCAAACTATCAACCAAATAAACAAAAGCAGGTAAATACAAAAGAAGTAGATAAAAAGCATTTCCACATAAAAGCACCAAAACACCTGTTTGCGTCTTGGTGTAAAAAAAATGAACTGTGCACAAATTGACTTCTTAGTTAAGAGGTCCAATTTGTCCTGATGGATGTTGCACACTGCAACATGGTTCAGCCTCTGCTGTGACATACTTGTGCGTAACCAAGTTTTTAATCGTCGAAGAGCACTAAAGATCCTCTCTGCCTCAGAGGACGAGACTGGTACCACAAGGAGTAATCTCATCAGAGTTTCGACTTCGGTAAATAATCCTCGCACCTCTGCTGGCAACTCTCTGATAATGTGTGTTGCCTCTCCACAGGAGCGGTACATGTAATTGTGTTTGAACATCGGTAGCTGGAATTCCAGCAGCTGGGCATTAATTTCTGGGTAGTCATGAACCACCGGATCAATATTTCCAGAAAGCAAGGTGTTCTCCAGCTTTTGGAGGGTAAGAAGACCACTCTGCTGGAAACGTTCAGTGAACTGTGTGTGAATGGTGTCAAGTACCTTATAAAACTCAACTCTGTAATATTCTATAGTTTTAGGACTGAATCCACTTGATTAGCACTTGGGTGGTTGTCGAACTCTTGGCATTGTTATGGGTTCTAAGTCTACAGAATTCACAACTGTAGATGCCCTCTCAAAAAGGTGTTGGACAGGGCCTCATCACTCTCTTGCCATTGGAGAGTAGACTGAACCTTACAAACAGCAGCCCCGCATACCAGAAACAGTCTCTGTCCTTCTCTGAAGAGACCTGTTGAGACACTCTAGCTCTCCAAATAACTGCTTGTGCCATCACAAGACCAACTACAGTTGCTGGCCTTTCAATAAACTGCTGAAATAGACCATATTGCAGTGGTTGCAGTGGGAGAGTAGCCCTGCCATTTCTCTAGGCAAGTGAGGGATTGAGTCATACTGTGTTAAAAACAGAATGGGATGGCACCGTGTCTGACGGTCCACCTAGTTGCACAAAGTGGTTTCAGGGGCACTTGAGGTTCCGTGGTCAGATATCGCTATCGTGTGAAACATGTTGAATTTGCCAGACTGTCCACACAAAACTCCTAATTGATGAACCCAGTCAAGGGCATCTCGCACAACTATAGAAGCTGTGCATGCCTTCTGTGCTATCAAATTAACACAGTGTGCTCCACAGGGCACATACAAGCAAGTGGGTGTTTCTTCCTAATGTGAGCCTGTGTTCCAGAATATTTGCCCAGACAATAATTTGCCTGCGGCCATCATATGTCCTGCCCACGCAGAGGCTGACAATGGGCAAATTTTAGTCTGCAGATAACATCTAATACTACATTTGCAAGAGATTCTCCTGTGGTCTCTCATGCACTGAGATACATCCCAATGAATTCCTCATGAGGATTTAAGTCATGATCCACATAACGAAGGACATACAGATTCTTGTTCTTGACCTGATATGTCTTGTGTCCATCAAATCAAAGGCAAACTGTGTGACTGGGAGGCATCTAAATAGTGTCAGCTATTCCTCTTATAATGTCTTTGCTCATTATGCGCTAGTAACCCTCGTTTTGAATGAGAGGACTTGTGTAATCCTGCTTGCGTGTCTCTAACCACTTCTGAAAAGCAGGGTCATCCTCTGCCTTTTCTTTCAGATGTTGGGATAGATTACCCTTCTCTTCCACATGACCTCGTAGCGGTAAACCTTGCCTAGCTAAGTATTTGATTGAGCCTACAATCTTCATCAATCCATACCTTGCTTCCTCCTGTTGTCTGGCAACAGCTGAAGAAAGCTGTGAAGCTATAGTGTTACCTTTTTGTGCATAGATGTTCACGGCATGGATATGCAACTGACTTTTTGCATGTTGTGAGAACTTCTGGATAGCTTTTTTCCAATTTCTAAAGCCTACACTCACAAAGGCAGGGTCACACTTGCTTGCCATATGTTTGGCTTGATTAAAAAAAACCTGGCACAGTGAAAAACATATGACTCCTTGTAAAGTGGCACTGTAATGTAACCAAGGAAAAGTTTTGAACCATTTCTCTTGAAAAGACAACACACAGTTATCTCGCTTCTGCACTACTATAAGCTTAGGGCCAGGTTGTGCAGGCTTTGTGCAGGTGAGGATGTCTGAAACATCAAATCCCTGGGGCTCAATATCCTGTAACATATGACATGAAAACTTGTCACTCTCTGAAATAACAATCCTATTAAATGAATGTATTGATCAATAATGCTCTTCCACAGCTAAATATGATGTCCCTTGTGTTCTCACCTGCTCATTTGCCTGACTGCTGCGCCTCAATCATGTGACCCTGCTGTGAGAAAAACCACCGCAACCACCAATTACTTTACTTTACAGCAAGATCTCTCATTCAAAACTAAATTACTTAGGCACAAATGAGCATGTCAAGATAAGTTCCAGCACTTTTTGAAAGGCCATCTACAGTTTTAATTTACACTTACCCATGAACTGGGATTCTGGGATTCCTCAGAATTAAGAGTATGTTACAAATTAAATGAATTATTCTTAATATTATTATTATAACAATGCCTAAGAGTTTTGACAACACCCCAAGTGCTATAGGTAGAGACATCAAGTGGGGTTTCAAGTCTTAAACTCTAATGGAATACTACAGAGTGGTAATGCCAGTTCCACGAACGTCAGTGTTCTGACAGTGGGTATGGCATGCAAAGTGATTTTGTTGAGTCTTCTTACCTGGTCATCTGTGGCCTCCTGCGCTGCTGTCCTCTGGGTGCTCTCTCTCACCTCAATTTGGCCATCTGACCCTTTGTCGCCTCCTCTGTCTCCTTCTTCTCTCTCTCTCTGGTCACCTGACCCTCTGTCGCCTCCTTGGCCATTTCCCTCTCTTTCCCTCTTCTCCTGATATATAAAAAAATATTAAATGGGTTGAGAGAGGTGGTATCGATATCAGTTTTGGAGAATATGTGTTCCCTCACCAAAAAGTTGTAAAGCATTTTAAACTCCTTTTGCCCACTTACTAGCACATTTAAGACTGCTACACATTTTTGTATAAAATAATAATAATAATAATAATAATACCATTATTATTATTAATAATAATAAGAACAATAATGCTGTTTCAATGTTTCCTACGAGCAAGCCTACTCACATGCACCGTCATTAACCGTTGTGTGTGTGTGTAACAACGCCGGTAATCACGAGAATCTCGTGCTCAATGCGGGCACGAAAACGCGTTAATCTAATTGAATCTTGTCCCTGAGTAACGATTGTTTGACTTTTTCGTGGAAAAGGCATCACGAAAATGTAACCAATGCATTCTTTCTGAATGCACCATCCTTCACACCATATTCTTGTCATAACTATCAAACCAAACATTCCTTCACGTTCGCCGAGCGACGATTGATAAGTAAAATGCACATTTCTCGCTAAAATGTTTAGCATAAACACTTTTAAATGGGCGTAAGCTAGGCTAAAATATCATATTTTCCACCCAGAATGTCTATCCAGTGACGGTAGTCACCCATAGACGCTTTTAAGCTTTTAATGACGGTTTACGGTCCA
>OLKM01006460.1:0-14204 GCA_900291075.1 Melanogrammus aeglefinus
ATTAGTTGTAATGCTTCTCCATTAGATTGTGTTCTGGCTGGCTACTTAGTTTGAGATATTTGATAAACATTCATATTTTATGAAATTAACGTGACATATGTACTACAAACATATTATAACTCAGGCAAGAAGACAACTTTTCTGTGTTCATTATCCATTGATGAAGCACACACAACCTGAATGAGTATGAATGAATGATTATCACGGTGGCGTATGGGATGGGTATGAATGGCTGAATATCACGGTGGCGTATGGGATGGGTATGAATGGCTGAATATCACGGTGGCGTATGGGATGGGCATGAATGGCTGAATATCACGGTGGCGTATGGGATGGGTATGAATGGCTGAATATCACGGTGGCATATGGGATGGGTATGAATGGCTGAATATCACGGTGGCGTATGGGATGGGCATGAATGGCTGAATATCACGGTGGCGTATGGGATGGGTATGAATGGCTGAATATCACGGTGTGTGTAGTGGTTCAGCCGAGGCTGAGGGGTCATTGATCGCGAGCGCATGGAGGATGAAGACCTGGATTAGGAGTTTACTACTTCTTTACAACCAGGTTATTGGTCAACACAAAGGTGTCCGATAACAGTCTGATTAAAACCAGGCCGTCGATGCAGAATAGATGATAAAGAAGAAGTGATCATTGAGATGACAATGCGTGAAGCCAAGGGATAAGAAATGACTAAAATCAATCGATACCAATTAAGAAAAAGTTGATTCAGATTGACACATTATACAAAGCATGTCATAAAGTCATCAAGGTTCACCTTCTGAACAAAGGGCCTTGGAGTGTATGCTATCATCAGAACATGTTATCAGACCAAGGTGATATGTAACCTGTGTTGGGATGCTCAACTCGCAGCAAGCTTCACATTTATCTTTACACTGAGGGCAGTTAGCAAATGCTTTTATCCAAAGTGACTTACTGTAAGTATATTTGTCAGAAGAAAAAGAAAACAATAAATATATATCACTGTTGTTACAGTAAGGATGTTCATAGGAACAAGTGCCACTAACAATGGCTATTGGTTAAGATTCCAGTGCTATACTGATTAGGGTTAGATTAACCCTAACCCTAATGATTAGCAAGTAAAATCCACGCCCTCAAACCTAACCAATTGTACACTAATATAAAGGTGCTTTAAATATATATATTTTTAACAAACAAATATAATTAACAATAATAATTAATTAACCAAACTAAAACTAAAAACTAAACTAATTAGAAAACCAGTCCCGTTTGATTCATATGGTAAGCCGTCACAAAATACCGTTAAATGACCTGCAACACATGACTTATTCATCAAAGGTTTACTGCTTTTACTTTATTGGCCGTTAAGCCTATGTATTGATTCAAACTCATCAATCACAGAAATCATAACATTAAACAAAAAGTTGTTATGGATATTTGCAAAGGCAGTGTCGAAAGCTATGGCTCATTGCTTCATCATTAAACAAACAGCTGCAGCTACCTAATTAGTTCATCCATTCATCCATTGATTTGCAAATGTCTTCTTGTCATTGCTCTTCTCATCTTCTTGGTCCTATTAACTGTTCTACACTTCTCCGATTGTGATTAGGAAGGACCTGATTACTGCCATTAATTACAATGTAGGGAGTAATTACCCATTGGCCGATTAGCATGCATTCACATCATGTGCTTGCCTTGTAACTAAACTTATTGACAGCAAAAATCAAAGTAACAGACAAACTGCTCCCAGGCCATGCGTATCCTTCTTCATCAAAGAGATGGTTGAATGGCCGATGAAGAGGAGTGCGGTCTACAGCTGGCTCTGGTGCCCCTTGACCACCTCGCTCCACTTGTGTATGGGAGGGTTGCCGCTGGCAACCAGCCTCCTCAGCAGGCTGCAGGGCTGCAGGTGGGGGATGTCGGAGTGGGCCTCGTGGTACTTCTCCAGCCCCTCCAGGACTCGGGCCAGGCCCACCTGGGCTGCGTAGAACATGGGACCTCCACGATGCTTGGGCCAGCCGTAACCGAACACATAGATGGCGTCGATGTTCTGGGGGCTGGCTGCTACTCCGTCCTCCAGGACGCGGAAGCCCTCATTGATTAAGGCGTACAGACAGCGCTCCAGCACCTCCTGCTGGTCGATGCGCCGGGCCAGCAGGCCGTGCCGCACCCGGTATTCCTCCAGGAAGCTCCGCAGCCATGGGTCTGAGCGGGCCACTCTACCCCCAGGTCGGTCGTACAGGTACCAGCCACGGCCGGTCTTCTGACCAAACCGGCCTTCCTCACACATCAGGTCTCCCAGGGGGCTATACCTGCGGCCGTGGCGGGTTCTCATTGGCTGACCTGCCGTGACACCAGGCCCCGTCAGCCCCTCCTCTTTCCGAACCCTCCAGCCGATATCCAGTCCAGAGAGGTCGGACATCTTGAACACGCCCATCGGGAATCCAAACTCCTCCAACGCAGCATCCACCAGCTCGGGGGTGGCTCCCTCTTCCAGCAGGAAGTAAGCCTGTTCCAGGTAAGGCTTCAGCATGCGATTGCCCACAAACCCTGGGCAGTTACCCACTGCCACGGACACCTTTCCCATCCTCCTCCCCAACTGCATTGCTGCGGCCACCGTATGGGGAGAGGTGCGAGGCCCGGACACCACCTCCAGCAGCCTCATGACGTGAGCCGGGGCGAAGAAGTGCATCCCCAGCACCTGCTCTGGGCAGAGGGTGCAGGAGGCCAGGCGGTCGATGTCCAGGCTGGAGGTGTTGCTGGCCAGCAGGGCGCCAGGTTTACAGACGGACGACAGCTGCTTGAAGATCTTCTCCTTAATGGCCATGTCTTCAAACACAGCCTCCACCACCAGGTCTGCTCCGGCTGCGGCCTGTAGATCAGCACTGTAGCTCACCCCCCCTCCCCCCTTCAACATGCGGCTCACAGCTCGCTGGGCCTCGTCCAGCTGATGCTCTTGGGTTTCCACGGCGACAACGGACAGGCCCGCTCTGGCCAGCGCCACCGTGATGCCTCTGCCCATGGTCCCTAGACCTGAGACCACGCAAGGGTTAACAAGGGTTACCCTCAAACTACCCCCTAACTAACCGCTGACCACTAACCCAAGCCCTAACTAACACCTGACCACTAACCCATGCCCTAATTAACCACTAACTACTAACCCAAGCTCTAACTCCTTACCACTAACCCAATATCTAACTAATCCCTGACCACTAACCCAAGAGCTAACTAATCCCTGACCACTAACCCAAGCTCTAACTAACCCCTGACCATTAACTCAAGCTCTAACTAACTCCTGACCACTAACCCAAGCTCTAACTAATCCCTGACCACTAACCCAAGCTCTAACTAACCCCTGACCATTAACTCAAGCTCTAACTAACTCCTGACCACTAACCCAAGATCTAACTAATCCCTGACCACTAACCCAAGCTCTAACTAACCCCTGACCACTAACCCAAGCTCTTACTAACCCCTGACTACTCACCAAAACTCTAACTAACCTCTGACCGCTAACTTAAGCTCTAGCTAACCACTTACCACTAAACCAAGCTCTAACTAACCAATTACCACTAACCCAAGCTCTAACTAGCAAATAACCCAAGCATTAACTAACCCCTGACCACTAACCCAAGCTCTAACTAACCACTGAAAAAAAAGCACTGTACAACGGACTGTATATGTCCGTCAACGGATGACAGAGGGCGTGTCTGACGCATGGGGAACGCGATCTGATTTGCCAATGGACCCGTCACTTCGTTAAAGGTTTAACATTTCTCAAATTTTGGACGCAGGCATCGGAGCCGACGGAACAGATTGACCCACAATGCATTTCGAGAGTGCGGCATGCAAAGGCAATGAGATGCGTCGATGGACGTGTACAGTGTGAAAGCAGCGTTACCCGAACCCTAACTTAACCACTAACCATGAACCCAAGACCTAGCTTACCCCTAGCCACTAACCCAATCCCTAACTAACCCCTGAACACTAACCTAAGCCCTAACTAACTAGTAATAACTAACCAAAGTCATAACCCCTAACTAACCTATAACCACTCACCCAAGCCCTAACTAACCCCTAACCATGAAACCAAGCCCTAGCTTATCCCTAACCATAACTAACCCCAAACCACTAACAAAAGTCCTAACCTTAACAAACAAATGGGCTTTACCCTAAAAGTCAACTAGTCAAATTGTCAAGGATCTGTTTTAATAAAGTATCTGTTGTTTCCTCAACGATGAGTGGGATAAATACAAAAACTCAACTAGGAATCTAGAACTGTTGATTGATCCATTGATTGAGATAATGTTTATTTTATCCAACTGAATTCAAGCCCCTCTACTCTTCTTTCTGAATGTGTTACACAGGGGAGAGCTTGACTATATTATTATATATATGCCTGTGTATTAAAAACATGATGTATAGATACCGATCACTGCGGCTGTGCTGATTGGCCGGGCCCTGCATGTGTCCCAGCGGGCTCCGGTGGGCGTGGTCCAGCGGGCCGCGCCCCTCTCAGTGAAGAAGCAGTAGCGTGAGGCCTGTGCCTGGCCTGAGGTCAACAGGGTCCCCATCAGCCTCTTCTCCAGCTCCATGCCCTTGTGGAAGGGCAGGGTGGCGGCCCCTCGGACCGCCTGCACGCATGCCAGGGGGGCCAACGCGCCCCGGGCCTGCCCCCTCACATGGCTCAAGGCCTCTTCGAAGAAAGCGTCCACGTTCTCCAGGGGGGGGCATGGACGGTTGCCAAGGCGACGGTCGTCCAGGGGTTTTCCTAAAACAGGGGATGGTAAAAAGATAAATAAAGCTTTAGTAATATATCGAGCCTTAGATCTTATTCTTTTTTTATTCAATGGGACACAGAGGAGCCCAGGGTGATACAGTGTTAACATGACTATAATGTACAGTGTTACAACATGACTATAATGTAGTGTTACAACATGACTATAATGTAGGTTAACAACATGTCTCTGATGTACAGTGTTACAACATGTCTCTGATGTACAGTGTTACAACATTTCTCAGATGTACAGTGTTACAACATGCCCACAAGGTTACCTTCAACGCTCTGGGCAAACCTTACTGCGGCGTCCACCGTGTTACCATCCGTCACTCTGTCCAGCAGGCCCAGTTTCAAAGCCTCACCTGTGGCCACATGGCGCCCTGAGACACACATTCAACACTCGTCAAGATAACAGATTACTTATGGGAACAGGTAATGTGTGTTTAACTATAACAATCATTTCAAGGTGTTTACCTGTAACGATCATATCAAGGTGTGCTTACCTGTAACGATCATATCCAAGGCAGCTCTAACCCCTAGCAGCCTTGGTAAACGTTGGCTTCCCCCAGCACCAGGAAGTAACCCTAAAGACACCTCAGGAAGACCCACTCTGGCCTGCGAAGAACAACAACAGAATCAAACCAAAAATAAAAATAAAACAAATCGACATGTAAGAGAGATAACTAAACATACTTCCGAATGTCCGAAGCGATAGTGACATGCTAACGCCAACTCAAGGCCTCCTCCAAGAGCGAATCCTTCAATGGCAGCCACCACCGGTTTGCCCAGGGCCTCCACTGACTCAAAGATCTCCACCAGATGAGGTCCAGATTCCCAATGCGATACATTTCCAAATTCCTTGATGTCCGCTCCTTTAAAAACACACACACACGCACACACACACACACACACACACACACACACACACACACACACACACACACACACACACACACACACACACACACACACACACACACACACACACACACACACGCAATCATAATCATTGAGACATAGTAGTTATCAGAAATTTCAAGAGAAATCTATTCTAAATGAGATGTTAGTCTACGCTATTTTTAATCAAATCTTTAATTGTCTGACCGCCGCAGAATGGTCCGTTGTGCCCGCTGATGACCACGGAGCGCACCAGAGGGTCGCTGGCCGCCGCTCTGACGGAGAGGATCAAACCTTCTCTCACTGCCGCGCTGCAGACAGGGGGACACAAAGTTCTGATCAATTTTGTTGTATGCTGTTTTATTTCATTACGGACACTTCTTTACACGAAATACTATACTTTCGCCATGCAACCATATATTGGTGTTTGTGTTTGAATCGCGCCTCATGTATTGAAATGAATAACAAACGGAGGCCGTCAACAGTAGAAGGGAACAGAAACGCTGACATTTCTTGTCTCTATCTCTTTACTTCTTTCAACGATCAGAGGAAAGTGGGATTCCTGCTCACCTCAGTGCGTTTACCGGCGGATTCTGGATGGAAATCACCGCAACGGATCCCGAGACTATTCTGTATTGAGCCATGACTGTTCGAGGCTATCTTGAACTTTGTGTTCTGTACAATGAATACTCAGACTGTTTGAGGCAATCTTTAACCTATCGCACTGTTTGCTTACAAACAAGCCAAAAATAATCATTGAAAGCAGTTTCTGTTTTGGTCTACTCTTCCGGTCATTTGCTCTACGTCATAATGTTACTGGTCCTATCCTATAAACCCTGAACCCTATAACCTAACTCGTAATCCTGGGCCAAAGGGTCAAAGCGCCCAGTCGTACTACGTTACAGGTTGTGCTTCTTGTAGCACGCCCATTAAGTGCACGCCCATCCCTTGCACTATTTTATTTCAGTGCAAACGTCCTGTGAAGATGATTGATTTTATTTTGACCATTCTTGACACAAAAACCTGTAGGCCTACCATAGGCCTACATTATATCAATAAAGATAGTCAGGGATGACACAATAAATCATTATAAAGTCGCTATTGTAATATAAAAAAATGCAATTTTTCCCCCTCAGTCTTCCCTTGGCCCAGCTTTCCTGATCAAATTTTCTCAATTTTTTTCCTCTCAGTGTGAGAGGTTAAAGATTGCCTCAAACAGTCTGATCGAACTTTGCCTGCCTGCTAGAAGGGCCGAGGACTACAAACCACTGGTTCCGCAAATTTGTGAGCCCACCAATAAGAAATGAGGGGGGGCGGGAGCTCACGTACGCGATGTAAACACAATGTCTGCCATGTTTCTTCACCGCTTGGTTAGAGAACAAATTTGCAATGTGAAACCGCCGAAGTGGATTTTGAAAATCAATTGTTGGATTTGGGCATTCAGGGCTATTAGTACGAATTAGTACGAGTCAGAATACAGCCAGGAAGAATTGACCCAAATAGAGGAGCAGGCTGCTGAACCAGCCGGTGTTGTGTCGAAATCGGTTTCCCCGTCGAGATGTTTCCCCTAGTCCCCGCCCCCGTCCGAAATTACCCTAAGGGCGAAGGAGCGCGCGTACACAAAAAGCTCGCCCACGAGCTGCTGTACTCGTACCAAAATTTTTTCATTCAAAATGAAGTCTCTCACAAAAATATTTTTTATTGATAGAAATCTACAATACAAGATCTTCCGATAAAACTTGCTAAAAAAAGTCAGTTTTGAACCTTAGCTCTCTCTCAAGTGCCTCTGTGGTAGGAGGAGGCCTACAGACGCTCGTGGGCGGGCTTTTTGTGTACGCGCGCTCCTTCGCCGCGCGCTCCTTCGCCCTTCGGGTAATTTCGGACGGGGGCGGGGACACACATCTCGACGGGGAAACAGATTTCGACACAGTTCGCTCTGTCCGCCTGTAGACACCAACATGTAGTCCCTGTGCTGCAGCGAGTTTCAGCAATGCCTGTTTCTTCTAGAATAAATGGCTGACTCTGGCGAGGACGGGGCCATGTGTGTAACTCTCACCCAGGCTTTACACCTCATCTGAACAGCTGGGTATTGGATACATATTTCCGGACCCAGAAAGTGAACTGGAAACACCTGCCAAAGCCCGCCGGGAGAAACAGACGTCTGTGTTTGTTTTTTACTAACACATTCGCTACAATAGTTTTAAGTCCCGGGGAACGTGAAAATGTATCCGAAAGTAGCCGGCCTTATTGGCAGAGCATAGGCTACATTACTTTAGCTTGAGTTATGCCGTATAGGCTACTCGAGGCATACGTTATATTTTGCTTTGCTGATGTTGTGCTCCTTCTTTCTTAGACAGTATCGGCTTCCTGTGTTGTCCAGGTCATCAGAGCTGATTACCCAGCACAAGATGGCAGTAGGCTACCCTGGCTACCAGCAGACAGTAGATGCTCAAGATGAGCTGTGACTATTTTGACTCTAGCAAACGCACCCTATAGGCCTAGTTTTGTAAATAGTTCACATTTTTTTCCTGAATAAAACTTCAAATTCATGTTGGTTGTTGTGATTTGTTTACTAACCCAAGTGATGTTATACTAAAGTAGGCCCACTGCATAAGATATACACTTATTGCAACTGGGGAGAGAAGGTTGAATACAAATACTTGATATGCTGAGCTACTGTATTTAGCAAATGTTCTAATGCTGTACAGTAATATACAAATGATGCGGTGGAAAAAACAAGGGCAGAAATCTAAAACCCTAACCAGTAAAACGTATCACGGGGATATGGTTACACAAAGTTCCTGCGCTACCACTAGGACCATGGGTCCAACCATAGATATACATATGTTCTATATATGTAGCCCATGTATGGGTCCAACCCCTCCAAACGGAAACAGGCGGGTGGTGCAGCGGGCGCAGTGCACTGTGGTAGTTGGAGGATTTCTTACTTTTGAACCAGAAAGACACTTTCTGCCTTTTCTCAGGCTAGGATGAACCGATTTAAAAAAAAATCCACATTTATAATAGCCTACATTTATTTACTTCATATAACCTTCATATCGCCACTGGTGACGATTCCTTCCTAATGTCTGTTATATTTGTAATAATCACAGTTCCAGTCTCAACGGGATTTACAGGCCATATATTTATGACACCGACCAACCCTAACCCTAATGTTGTGTTCCTGAATCCTCGAACGCCAGACTTCCGAGTCGAAAGTCGAAGATCTCCCGGCTTTCTTGCGGCATTTCTCGAAGGCACGCCCCCTTTTGACTTGATCTTGAAAATCTGAGAGTCGACCGAGAGCAGTGATGACGCGCTCTACAAAATGGCTGCGACCATGAAGAGTTTTTTTGTATTTGTACCACGTCGTAGGTCATTTTAATGTCGACTTTAAATGCTCTTACACACTTGATTACATTGCTACTTTATTCCGGTCACCAATGTATAGGCCTACATTGCATGGTCTTGCTGTGCGTGCAATACAATTTAAAGTCGTGTTTGTTTTCGGGCTGGTTTGCTAAAGAGGCTAATGTAGCTAAGTATAAACAACGGCTAGCCAATTTCATGCCACAATCACAAAGACGAACAGGAACGCTATGAATGCTCGGAAGTGACGTCAAACGTGCAACTCGGAAGGCTGGCGTCCGAGGATTGAGGAACACATAACCCTGGGGGGGCTGTCTGATAGGACGGACTGACGTAGCCTACCTAACCGATAGTCAACAGCATTAATGTGGTGGATTATGTGAGTCTAGCGCTGTAATCCAGCAAAGAGTGCATTAAACGAATCTAAACGAAATGAAAGATAAGAAAGCTTGTGAGGATTTTAATTCCATAGGGCAGACATGTCCGTCGTAGCACAACCAGTTAATGTTTCACAGCTGTGTTGGAGGTCTACGATGTCTTACTTCACTACATTTAGGTCATAAAAGGACAATGTAAGATTCTGAATTCTGCTGGCCTGGTTTTCTTGATTTCCAAAACACATTTTGTTGCCGTTCATTTAATTAATTCACACAGGGCCCTGCACTCCTTCCTTATACATTGTTTATCCAAGGTAAGAAAATATGAGAACAGGGAACGTGATGTGCCATCACTCACACAAACAGCTGCATATGCTCTGATCAGCACACACTGTGCTGTCATCACACACAGTGAGCCCTACAGATATCTTTCTGCGGCGTCAGTAAACAGCCCTACTCTGAGCCCTACCAGACAAAAACAACTGCACCGTTGAGATTAACGCTTTTAAGACGAACATAACACATTTGGTTAAAATTGGACTTATATTTTTGTTACCTAAGCAATATGTGATATTGCTTTTATGCAACAGTTGCAACAATTCCATCTAAGCATGGATAAATGTTTAAAACTGAATACATGTGAAAAAGACCCTTTAATGTCTCAATTTTTCATTCTGTATTGCAAAGCAGACTGGAGCAGATCATGAGAATCCTTTGCACAACTATAGATTGAAGCAGAAATCATTATGAATCGAAAATCGTTTTGAATCGAAAAATCGATTTTGAATCAAATCGATTTTGATTCGAATCGTAGCCCCAAAAATCGCTTGCCCTAATAGGCCTATATAATATATATATATATATATATATATATATATATATATATATATATATATATATATAATAATAAATAATCGTGCTGGAGGCAACGCAACTGAAGAAAAAAAAATACATATTTAGACTTATGTGAACAAACTTATTAAAATAGATAGAATGAGAAAAATATATATATTGAAAAGGTATAAATTATATATTTTATAAAAATAAAAATAATGTATCGTTTTGAAAGTGTCTCGGCCAGCAGAGAAGGCTTTGCTGGACCTGACGGCCCGCCACTGCAGAGAACTCTATACAATATGCACACTGAAGGCATGATGCTACCATAGGTTTGCAGAGAACTACTATGCACACACTGAAGGATAATTCATAATGTAAGACAAACAAACCCGATTGAAAATCATGTGCAACTTCAGTTTAATCATGTTCAACTTAAATTATATTGAAAATAGCATTTCTGCCTCTCCCATCGATGTAAAATTACAGGGTAGCTAGTAACCTACCCGTGATACACAACTAAGCTGCACGATTAAGTCTTTTTTCGAAGAGAAAAGATGCAATTTAAACATGTTCAAGCATCCAGAACCATAACCACGTTAATAATGTTTGGAAGAAACCAAACCGTTTTTAAATCCGTCAAGGTTTCAGCGAGATAAGAGTAGCCTATTTTAGCGTTTGTGCAGATCACTGACTTACGTCCGCTACAACAGATTCCACCAGAACGCTTTACTGTGGTAAGATGGCGGCCTATGGTGACGTTCTAGACACCGCCGTAGGGCATTCTAGTTAATACTACCTGTAAACCCTCGGGTGTGTGTGTATATATATATATATATATATATATATATATATATATTATATGTATTATAATATTATATAATATATATATTATATATATATATATAATATATATATATCTATCATGGGCAGACGGTCATAATAAGCTATAAATGCAGTGGCATGCCCAAGCCCTTCAATAAAAATAATTTTGAAAATATTTAATCTGGCAGTGTGGTCAAATTATACAATACCTTAGTTTCACTGTTTGGTCTTAAATCCGTGCCTAATCTGTCCCGTTTCGCTTGCGAAAAGCTGGAAAGCTGGCAGCTTGTTTCGCGCATGCGCACTGTGAAACGACTAGTACAGTGTTGCTAAAGGCGTGTTTTTCTTGTAGATGAAGCGTTTTGAATGGCAAAAAAGCATGTCAGTGAAGAGCACTTAATCTGCTGCTTATTTGAATTATTTTGAATTGTTCAGCGGGAATACTGTCAGTTCATTCATTGTGTAGCTCTGGTCAAAATGGCTGAAAATATTAATTCTATTTCAGGCTTTGCGTTCAGTGCCGTTTTCGCGGAGAACTTTTTGAGGAAAAAAAATATATTAATTTCAAGTGGAACGGCCTACTCTGAAAGTAGTCTGTGATTGAGGTGCAGACGGGTGAGTTTGGAGCTGACGAGAGGATCGCGCTGACGACCGCTTTCGTTACATTTTTCTCATTGAAAAAACTATACAACTGGCATTTAGGATGATGTTCTCATAAAAAAATAAGTGAAATACTGTAATAACAATTCGGTTTTAGTAATCAACCGCTATAGTGATTCAAATGTACTCTGGACCAACGTTACCACTACAAGCTGTTCCACTAACCATATATTATATTTTATATAAAAAATATAATGCCCCCCACGGGCGCGCATGCGTATTTGACACTTCAGCATGACCACAGTAAAAAGTCCACCGTCTCGCCAATGATATATTATATATATATATAATATATATATATATATATATTATATATATTAGATATAGATATAGATATAGATATAGATATATGTGTGTGTGTGTGTGTGTGTGTGTGGTGTGTGTGTGTGTGTGTGTGTGTGTGTGTGTGTGTGTGTGTGTGTGTGTGTGTATGTATGTATGTATGTATGTATAGGCTATATATATATATAACCGAGGGTTTTATTGTGGCCTATAGGCCTACTTAATAGGACTACAAAGAAAGAAACGGAAAACTCCATTCACGGAACGATCCACTTCCTTTCTGCCCCTTCAGAACAAGACTCCCTAACAGGAAATGGGTGTAAGATGTCTATGCATAGACAAGATGTCTATGGATATATATAGGCTACACAGATTGATTATATCTATATCTATATCTAGGCCTATATCTATATATCTATATATATATCTATGTATCTATATATCGATAGATCGATAGATCGATAGATAGATAGATAGATAGATAGATAGATAGATATAATATCAATCTCCTGCCAACAGAAAGTCTGTTGCAGCTGTGGGGTCCTTAATACATTTATAATGAACAACCAATCTGGCGTTACGTTACGATGCTCTTCGGTGTGCTGCTCAGCGGCTGCTTCTGTCATTCACTTAGTGCTCATCATCAGGGCCAGCGATTGCCTTGGGCGACTAATTTGTGTTCGGGGCGCCCTCTCGTGGCGCCCTTAATTCCCACTAATCGTAGAATTAGAACAAGCGAAATGAAACATGTTTATTAAACATGATTATCCTAGGGCGCCCCCTCAGCCACACGTTAACTTGTCAACCAGATTATTAGATTTAATTGATGATTTTTGCAAATCATTTTCCAATGTGTGTGTGTGGTGGTGTGTGTGTGTGTGTTGTGTGTGAGCTGTGTGTGTGCGAGCGCGCGCGGCGTTTGAAAACAGTGGAATGCTCGCACAGAACCAGTGTCTTTGAAGCGCGCATCGTCGCACCGCAACGCAGACGCGGCGAGCTGCGCACGGCGCGCTACATCCATAGCACGCGAGCCTCACTCCCGTTTGGGTGCCTGAGGACTGAAGTGCTGGAATGGATCGCGTCGCCCGCTCGATCATCACGAACCAGCCTCGAACCACTTAGATCACACGGACCATCAGCGGGATCAGAAGCGCTTTTCTGCCGTATCATACTGTCAGCGAGGATATTTGACTTATTTTTTTCGTTATATCTTTTCCTGGTTGTATTCGTTTTCGTCGGAGGTGTAAGCCTTTAGAAACAATCTCAATATGGCATCTAGGTCTATTCACCGCAGAAGTGCCGTCGCAGCGAGGGCCTGCCTCTCTAGAAGCGGTAACAGGAGGGACTGTGACCGCACGGGCTTGGTGATGGCCTGGGACTGATCTTGACGGCTGGCTCAAGGGTAGATATTACTCGTTGAGGCGCCTCCTCGTGAGGTCCTCCTCGGGGTTCCTCTCGTGGATTAAGGGATGTTGGCATGGCCGCCTCGGGAGCAGCGAAGAGCCCTGCAGGAAGAGATAGCTGGACGAGGCGCAGGCGTCGGCCAGGAGCTGCGCCGGCAGACCGGACTTCCTGCGTGCCGACGAGACTCTCCGGGATCCACGGTCACAGGAAGTGCGTGTCAAGCATGCACTGGGTGCGTCACCTGGGTGGTGCTCACTGTGATGGATTCCTCTCAGAACATGCGCGGGCTCCTTATGACTTACAACCGACTAGGCTAGCCTATTCTTTCTCTCTCTGGGACTATCGGGATGCAAGGCCTACAAAAGCGAAAATTATTCTACTGAAAGATGTCATGGACCTTATGTCGGTTATTTTATCTAATAGGGTTACGCGTTTAAAGAATGGAACTACAGCAATAGACACTGAACATTGTTGGCTTCAGAGAAAGAATGGGATCAGTCGTTCTGCGTGTTAACTTTGCCTGAGTGTGTACGCAAATAAAGCCCGTGATACCTCCCTCCTTGGTGGCCACTGGTGAGGCCCGTGTGTGGGCCGTGGTTGCCTGCCGTGGCTGGGGCTCGTAATGTAGTTCAGAACAGTGTAGGCCATAGAATAAAAAGTACACGAAATACAGTGATGACACACTTGTGTTCATCGTTTTTTTGGGTTTAAACTTTTATTTCCAAGCCCGACACTGAGCAGATATCTTGAAGTGAGTTATACCTAACTGCTGTGATGGTCATTCGATTTAT
>OLKM01006461.1:0-14203 GCA_900291075.1 Melanogrammus aeglefinus
AAAACAACTAGTATACCTTACCTGTCCAACAACAAAGTTTTCCTTCCTTTGTTATTGAAGGAGTAACACACAGCTTGTTCTACACTGGCCCTGTTAAAAACATCTGGTAACCTTGTCTTAAAATTATTTTCCCATTTAGTATTTTGATTCAACAATTGATAAACATGTCAACCAAATGCTAAATTTGTGCCGTTCCGTATTTGTCAGCCTTGTAAACATAATCGATTCATGTTCTCAATGATATTGACTGGTATAACATTTTTCTAAGTTTTCACATTTTGGGCCCCATAATTAACAAGGTTATCCAATAGCATCAAAACATGCAAACAAATATGTTTGAAGAGTCTAGGTGATGGTTACCACAGGAAGCTCTTTACACAATCGACTGTAAGAGTTTTATGTAGAGATAATATCACCGTTAAAGAGTTCTGATTCGAACAATGTGAACATATCAACAATCTATTTACGGAAAGTGAAAAGAGCATCTTCTTGAACCAATTTAGAAAGCTTGTTGATTGCTGAAGAGAGAGATATTGCAATGGCGTTACATTTCTCATGCATCCTGATACGGGAATTTGTGGACCAAGATAAAGAAAAACTTTCCATCACGTATAAAATCGACACGGTATGCACTTCATGAGCTACAAGCGCCTTAGCAGCAGTTGTGGTGCCGTAGAATTGCGTTGTGTTTACCCCGACCCACCACACTGTTGCTCGCATTTCAGCTCTGCTGGTCAAGTCTGAGGTAAAACAGATTCATTCCGCTGCTTAGTTCCTTGTTGAAGAGTAACAGCTTCCCGACATAGGTTCGACGCTTCCCGTGAAACCAATCTAGGACCAGAACTCTCGGAATAATAGTTCGACATATACGCTACAGAAAGTGATAATAGCTAAGCCTTCTCTTTCTGTTCTTTCTCTTGTTGATCTTTTCCGAATCATCATATCCACCTTTTTGTTATCTAAAAATTGGTACCCCATAACCCTCAGCAATGAAGGGGAGAGAACCCCTTAAGTTTAAGAGGTTCAGCCGTAGCTGTCGTCAATTCTGAAAAAGCCGCTGACCATTTCTAAACAGCCCACAAGCTAAATTCTCTCAGCCCTTTGCTTTGCAGATGTAAAATCTGAACAAAATAAGTGGTCATCGTTCATAATATATCTTACTACATATAAGACGCGAACCACCTTTAGGTTCGTAAATAGTTGATCGCTGTTTGAGCAGGCTTATATGAATTATCATGGGCAGACTCACAATGTTAGAAGATTTACCATCTCACTTACCACTGTACTACGCACACGTGCACACACTATCACACACTGCACAAAAATCCTGTGCGTCGCGTCTCACCCGCCCTCCCCCTCCCCCACCCCTAACTCTAATTCCAAATAAGGCTGCCAGCGTTAGCGGGTTACATTGGCAGCCATGGTTTTGCAATATAACTCAACGTGCACATCCCCAATCGACAGGGCAGCTAATGCGAACATGGAGGACAATTAGATGAGAGCTCTTTATGTGTCTCACTCTGAAGCTTGACCCACCACGCACCCGACCACATCCCCACCCCGCCCACCCACCACCACTTCACGCTCCCATTGCCTGTCTCCTGGGGTTGCTACCACAGAGGCATGGACTCCCTGCTCAGTCACACAGCCTTCATATATTCGGGTTTGACCCCCGGTTGACTCTGAGTTCCTCTGTGTCCGCCTAAGAGTGCAAGCTGGCGGGGGTGGGGGGGGGCAATACTGCTGAAACTCCTGTCTTTTTTTTCTGCAAAAGACTGTTATGTATGAAAATCTAATACTGTGGCGGTCAGTGTGGATGTCATTCCATTCACCGTAACAAACGGGCCGGTTGATTGTTTGGTTTCTACCCTCGGCATGCACGGGGCTATCGCTTACTATCTCATGCTGTGTTGCTGTGCTTAGGTCTTCATTAGATTTTTTGTTTGCAAAATAATAGTGCTAATGGTCGAATTGTGTAGTGTCACCGCATTCCAGAGATCCATGGAATCGCAAGGAATGTTTTGTTCAAATATCTGTCGCTTGCTCTGTTGTCGCCCACTATTGACCGAATATCCATAAAACCGATGTTATCTTCATTATGAGGTTTGGACAGTTTAGAAGGCTCTAAATACATACAACACACACACACACACAGTTTGAGCTCTAAATACATACACACACACACACACACACACACACACACACACACACACACACACACACACACACACACACACACACACACACACACACGCACACACTCACATGCGCACACACACACACACACACACTCACACGTACGTGTGTGTGTGTGTGTGTGGCGTGTGTGTGTGGTGTGTGTGTGGTGTGTGTGTGTGTATGTGGCATGTGTGTGTGGCATGTGTGTGTGCGTGTGTGTATGTGTGTGTGGCGTGTGTGTGTATGTGTGTGTGGGCGTGTGTGTTGCGTGTGTGTGTCGAGTGTGTGCATGCGTGTAGTGTTTCCATGTGTGCGCAACACGCCCGCTTCCTTAATCCGGGAGAACACGGCGTTCCCTCAATGCCAGACTTTGACCTCTTCTGACCAAATCCTCAATGTTCAGTTAAGCTTTCGGGTTTAGCACCCCTGCGCTAGCCCCAAACACGCTGGTAAAGAAATACACACCCGACAGCCAAGGTCAATGCCCAGTGATTCGCTTGATCCCACTTGCTTTGTGTTCAGACCTTGCACTCGATTTGTTAATACTGCTTCGGTGAGCAGTGTCAGAGACCGGGTGGGTGCCTAAGACCCGAGATAAATTGTTGGTATGCTTTTTGTTAGTTCATTTAGGCATCTTTTGGTATATTGTCATATATACTAGTGGTACCCATATTATTTTCATGTTTGACAAGGTCTCTCTACCATCATTTTGGTTCTCATAGCTTCTTGACTGATCCCTGTGTGTGTCATAGTTGTGCTGTTGTGGTGAGTTGCAATAGAGCAAAAGATGCCCCCATGTGACAGGATCGGGGACGTATGAAGCATATTCTGGGTTGTGTGTGTGTGTGTGTGTGTGTGTGTGTGTGTGTGTGTGTGTGTGTGTGTGTGTGTGTGTGTGTGTGTGTGTGTGTGTGTGTGTGTGTGTGTGTGTGTGTGTGTGTGTGTGTGTGTGTGTGTGGTGCGTGTGGTGGTTGTGTGGTGTGTTGGGTGTGAGAGGTCTCATGTTAAATTCTCTGCACTATGGGGCTGGGGGAAGCAGAAGAGAAGGGGAGCTCTCGTTATATTCTGTTTGCGTCTGAATGATCCAATTAAGTACGAAGTTCGAGTAAGTTACTCATAAATTCACACAAAGTAAAAACGTAAATAAGTCACAATAAGATTCTACCAGAACCAAGTCCGGATTACTTGTAAATGGTTAGAACAATTGTTATGTGCATACATTATTTGACAAAACATTTCTAGTTAAACATACTAATTAAAGGGGAGAAGCGCATAACAGAAATTGTTAAATTTGTATGAAGCTAGAACAGGAAAGACAGTGTAGAAAATGAAAGACACAGTATGTCATTCAAAGAATGCATTTTACGCATGTCAAGAGCATCTCATCATTAAGGTTGTGACTTGTGTGACAATGTGCCCTACACACAGTAGAGGGCGTTCAGTACGCTTTCTGAAGGTTCTCTCCATAATGTGTATGATTCTATTAGAGCCATGTGTGACCTCAGTTCTTTGGATATCATTTAGGCCACAGTGTGGGGGACAATGAAGTGGTACTTCCTCTGATTGTACAGCGGTAGAACCGTCTGACATCACAGTCATTCTTTCTTCACACTTTAGTCATAAACGGGACACTTTTATCCAAAGTGTCTTACAGTGAATTCTGCTATATTCCATTAAGGAGTTAGGTAAGAGGTTATGGCATCTTGTTCTTGGATTCCTACAGGTTAGGATGCACCAGGGAGCAAACCCACATTTCTTTAAGATGTATCTTTGTTAGTCTCCCGTTGCTATATTGTTGTCTCACTGGGTAGAGCCATGTAAATGGCTTCAAGCCCCCTAGGCGTCTGCCTTCGCACCAACCAAGGAGGACTTTTACTGGGCTCCTCCAGAGAAAGGACACAGGGTGGTGCTGTTGAAAGCCGGTTTATGGTATAACTTTGTAGATAATGATATGTTGCACCTTGCTGTTGCAGCAGGCAGGAGCTCCCATCTCCGAGTGTGCGTGGGAGATGGCTGGTGTTTAACCTGTACAACAGGGTGTGCAGCCTCCCTCAGCCCCATTGCCCAATTAAACCCTGCAAGGTGAGGCTGCTTAAGCCAGCCATCATCCACATACAGTATTGTTGACACACACATAAAGACAGTATTGTTCAAGCACACGCACACCACACACACACGCACATGCACACACACACACACACACACACACACACACACACACACACACACACACACACACACACACACACACACACACACACACACACACACATTCCATAACATAGGTATTCATATTCAAGGTAAAGGACATGAAATGACATGATATCCTAATAACCTCTCTTATCCTCGAATTCCAGAACCACAAAAGCTTTGCTTCCATGTCGACCTTTGAGTTTAGCCTCCATAACAGCTCCTCTCTGAGGGGGCCGGATAGCCTGCAGAACAGCCCAGATGTGGCCACTTCTCTCCCATCATCACCATCCAACTCGGGCTCCTTTCCTTAGATTTCAGAGTTTAGACTTAATTTCCTTTCATTAATTGGAAATTAAGCTGCTAAAACAGGGTCATATGCCGTGAATATGAACAAACCTGGAAATAAACTCAAACTATAACCGATTCTGAGTTTTTTTCTGTAATCCTCCTGGAAAGACACAGGCTAAGGTCCATCACCGAAAGGATAGTTCCCATAACAAAAAGCCCTTTGAGTGCATTTCCGTGCACATTTTGTGCTACCCTGTGTGTGTTTATGTATATGTGTATGTGCATATGTGTTTGTATTTCTGTGTATGTGTGTGTGTGTGTGTGTTGTTATGTGTGTGTATGTATATGTGTTGTCTGTGTGTGTGTGTGTGTGTGGGCATGCGTGTGTGTATGTACATGTGTTTTCTGTGCACGTTCATGTTGTGTGCGTGTGTGTGTGTGTGTGTGTGTGTGTGTGTGTGGTGTGTGTGTGTGTGTGCGAGTGTGTACATGAGTCTGCGTTGTGTGGGTGCGATTGTTGTGTGGTCTGTGTGTTTGTGTGTTTGGTGTGTGTGCATGCATGGATGGCGTGTGCATGTGCATGGCGTGTGTGAATTTGTGTGTGCGTGTGTGGTGTGTTTCCAGTCCTGAACATTTTCCACAGGCAGAGGAGACGCAGGCACTACGCGTGACTATCGCGTCACCCGTCCCACTCCAGAGACAGGAAATTGCTCCAACGTGCTGTGAGTGAGGCCTTATTGAATCCCCCGGGGCTGGAAGACCAGGTTCATTGAGCAGAAATGTAGTTAAGTGAAACACACCGACAAAGATGTACTGCTCTGGAGGGACTTTAGGAGGAGCCTGCAAGATCGTACAGATGTTTGAGTCTATTATTAGCGTCGCTAAATAATGCACTGACAGACTGTGTCAATATTTGACTGAGTTCTAGGCTTCTATTTTTTGGGCAAAAGAGAGTAGCTACTTATTTTGTTTTAGTTTCGGTAAACAATATGAACGTCATTCCGACCGCAAACCAAACAAACAAAAGCATCGAAAGTGGAGGAAATCCATTAGACTAATTAAAATAAATTGGCTCAATGATTTGTCATTTTACATCAGATTTTTCCATAAAAAGGAATTGTAATCAACAAAAATATAATTATAATAAATGTAATATATAACGTATAAAATCAACAACTGCACTACAATTTTCCAAACATTTAGCCTTACTTCACAAAATCCAAACACAGAAGTCAGTAGGAAGATATTTCCTCATGGATTGATTCCAGAGCCGTCTTTTGAAGGCACCTTGTGTATCTTTGTTCTTTCTTGGATTGCTTGGCAATATTCTACCATACAAGGTCTTAAAAGTAGGTTTGTGTTCCACTTGGCTGTGATGAGAGAGAGAGAGAGAGAGAGAGAGAGAGAGAGAGAGAGAGAGAGAGAGAGAGAGAGAGAAGAGAGAGAGAGAGAGAGAGAGAGAGAGAGAGAGAGAGAGAGAGAGAGAGAGAGAGAGAGAGAGAGAGAGAGAGAGAGAGAGAGAGAGAGAGAGAGAGAGAGAGAGAGAGAGAGAGAGAGAGAGAGAATGGCCCTTGTGGTTTTATAGGCACAAGGAAGAGGAATTAGCCAGAAGGAAGGTTAAGTCGTGCAAATCGAGAAGCATCAGCGATGTTTAAGGGGTAAAGGGCTTAAACGCAAAGCATGCATATCCTGTCACTCCCTATTTGATAAAAAACAAGGAAAGAAAGAAAGAAATTGGCAAAAAGCCATTTGTAGTTTTGCCAAAATAATTTCCTGAATCGAGCAAAGTTGCTGATGGAAACACCCTTGATGACACAGTAAAAAAAAAAAAATTAATGATAAGAGTCCATTGTAGCGCAAATAAACGTTGAATGAGTTGCAGTCAAAGCAACAAAGCATGACTATTTTGACCAAAATACGATGTATGTTCTTCCCACATGGCCATCAATGGTGTACACAGGTAAAAGTCTACACAGAAAATGGAATTGTACAATACCAGTCTGTGTATATTGACCAAAATACAATGTCTGTTCTTCATACATGGCCATAAATGGTGTATAAGGCAAGAAATCTGCACAGAAAATGGAATTGTACAATCCCAGTCTGGGTTAGTCAATTCAATCAAACCCAAATAAACCTTACGTTTAAACAGAATGTAACTTGCATAAAACTATGTTTTTGAATTTGAACCATAATTTCAAATATTAGGGGTTGACCCCAGCCATGACTTTTCAGAGCCATCCAAGCGCGTCATGGAAAGTGCAGGCATGTATATATCCCAGGACACACTACATATTATTCTGATCTTCCCAACAGGACAGAATTAATGTCCAACTACTGTGGTCATGCTCGGAATGAAACAGGACAATACGGCGTTGAAGAGTGATGTTCCTGCAATGTAAACTAGATTATATCTTGTTGCAGAACCACTCTCTTTCTTTCTTTCTTTCTTTCTTTCTTTCTTTCTTTCTTTCTTTCTTTCTTTCTTTCTTTCTTTCTTTCTTTCCTCTCTCTCTCTCTCTCTCTCTCTCTCTCTCTCTCTCTCTCTCTCTCTCTCTCTCTCTCTCTCTCTCTCTCTCTCATCCTCTCTCTCTCTCTCTCTCTCTCTCTCTCTCTCTCTCTCTCTCTCTCTCTCTCTCTCTCTCTACCAGGCCCTTATGTCTGATATGTAAATAGATTAGATTAGATTGTTGATGTTGTTGTTATTCAGCACCCAATATTTCTTACGTTTGTTACCACATTATTGTCTTCAACATTGTTATTTTCTGTATCATGAGCCATTTCATCAAACAATCTGTAGAAACATTGTAGTCCCCTTTTCACACTTTAACCTTTAGCCCACATTCTTGAGGCTTTGTGAGACCATCCAGTGTTCGCTGCAATGATATCTGTAATCCTTGAATAACTATAAGAATAATTCTTATGATCTGCAGAGAGAAACAGAACGTGGACTCGAGATCAGGATGGTCTCATGAGGACATTCGTGAGCTAAGAATATGGTTGGTGACGTTACCTGTACTGAGGGACCTGAATTCTGTCGTCAGACTGCCACCGTGTGGTAAATAGTTCAAAATTGCGTTTTCACGTCCCTGTTATAATTTTTCACTGCATTTTTGCAGAATTTAATTATATTTTTGGAATAGGACTGAAGTCGTGATACAAACATAATCCATGTAGGCTATTAAGCCGGTTAATAATAGCAGCGCTGAAACGGTATCAGATAATGGACTCAAATAAGTCAAATAAAAATAACGGGCGTCCAAAAAAAAATACTGTGGAAATACGAAATGAAAACGAGGAGTAATTAGTGGACGATGCTGTAGAACACGATGGACGATATAGGTGACGACGTGGTTTGACGTAGAACAAACAACTACTTTACGTCATCCGCTGCCTCCATGTTGTTCAGGAAGTGAAAAGGGATTACTGTAACGGAACTCTGACAGTAATCTCGCTGGGCGCTTTATCATAAATTAAGCAGCTCTATCTCCGATCGATCTCACTCATTTCAACGTTTTTGTGACACAACACAACCAGCAGCCGGTCCCACTGCTTGCCGATTTCGTGGGGGGCTACTGATCGTTTGGGATCACAAGTTATGACTTCCCTCACAAAGAGAACTTCAGGCCTGGTGCAGCGGAAGACCGAGGCGCATCGTAATGCCGAGAAGGAGCGAGGGTCCGACGAAGAGGAGGACGAAGCTCGTCGCGTGGACGACGAAGACGACGATAAGGGGGACGCGAAAGACACCCGACTCACCCTAATGGAAGAAGTATTGCTCCTGGGCCTCAAAGACCGAGAGGTAGCTGTTCTTTTCCCACAGGTTATCGTAGCGTCCCTGCTGCAAGGCAGAAGGAGGGAGCCTCGCAAAACTAAAACACATTGGCCGGGGGATTTCTTAAAAAGTTATTTCGTTTTTTATGGTGGTTTTATGTTATTCTACAGTCGATGACAAGGAACATTGCCGGCTGAGCTTACGTGAAGCGGATACCCTATCCACACGTCAGCTAACAATGTTGATTTTCCTCTCCCAAGGGTTACACGTCCTTCTGGAATGACTGCATCTCCTCGGGTCTGCGAGGCTGCATGCTGATAGAGCTGGCCTTGAGGGGACGACTGCAGCTAGAAGCATGTGGAATGAGGAGAAAGAGTCTGCTTGCAAGGAAGGCGAGTTATTTTGGTGTATATACGGTTGTCATTTACATCGCTGCGTCCAGGAATTCTGGGGATTTATTTCGCCAGAATGTGACCAGAGCTGGTTACGGTCCTAATCCTGCCCCTACGAGCACAGCATTTTGCCTGCGTCCCATGTAAGATGAAGAATATTCTGTGGCTAAAACGTGCAACTCGACCCACCAACGTAAATAGAACACTGGTTTGCATGAAAATATCAATATTTTTTTGTACAAATGTAATCTGGGCAGTTGTTTCCAGAGAAAGTTATAGGACAAAAAAAAAAGAAGTTGTTCAATTTTTTATTTCAGTTTTTGTGAGAGAGTTATGTCCAACCTTTTCTAAAAAAAATAAGATGTTAGCGAACTTAGAATTGTTGCAGGGCTGAGGCTGAATATGTGCGTGTTCAACTCTCTGGGGTGTTTTTTGCACAGGTCATCTGTAAATCAGACGCCCCGACCGGAGACATGTTACTGGACGAAGCCCTAAAACACATTAAAGACACGCAGCCACCAGAGACTGTACAGAGCTGGATAGAGCTGTTGAGCGGTAAGAGATATAAGCCTAAACACACACACACACACACACACACACACACACACACACACACACACACACACACACACACACACACACAACCACACACACACACAACACACACTCAGAAGCCATCATAGCTGATAGCCTGTTGAACACTATGAGTAAACAATATTAAAGTTCCCTTTACTGCCATCCGATCTGAGTCAACTTCCTGGTGAAGTGACCTATAGAAAACCAATGTGTCTGTCCTGCTGCCGTAGGAGAGACATGGAATCCTCTGAAGCTGCACTACCAGCTGAGGAACGTGAGGGAACGTCTGGCCAAGAACCTGGTGGAGAAAGGGGTTCTCACCACAGAGAAACAGAACTTCCTGCTGTTTGACATGACGACGCATCCGCTTACAAACAACACACTCAAGCAGGTGAGACCAGAGAAGGAGGTTCAGGTGTCCTTCAGAAAGATGAGTGTAATAATGATGCCACGCTACATTTGTATAGCAGCACCTTCTTTAAATTAAGTGCGATACAAAGTGCACTCACGATCATTAGGGGGAAGCGTACATGTATAAACAAAGACGAGTTTAGTGACATAAGGGGAGGAGTGCACGTATCAGTCACATTAATCAAATCGATTGAAACCTGATTGTACTGAATTTGCAGGAAATCCGACTGTATCGGAAAAAAGTAGATTCTGTTTTGTAGCATAATCGGTCCCTTGCTTTGATTGACTTTCACTGCCCCAAGCCTGGTGAATGAAAGTGCAGGAGTACGGTGCTCTAGGAGAAAGTAGGTGGATCGATCCGCAGCGCATGGACCGGAGGGTGCTGGCCCTGATTCTCCTGGCCCACTCCTCGGACGTGCTGGAGAACGCCTTCGCCCCGTTGCCCGACGAGCAGTTTGACCTGGGCATGACGCGAGTGCGCGGCCTCTTGGAGCTGGAGCCCGAGACGGAAAGCGCCAAGCCCAACGCCAATGAGTTGATGTGGGCCGTGGTGGCGGCGTTCACAAAATGAAAAAAAATATATATATTTTTTTTCCGAGATCGATCGCAGGATCTTGTGTATAATAATAATAATAACGATCATGATAATGTTGATAATACTATTCTATCGGTGGGCAGAGTTCACTAACTGAAGGACCATCGTTGGGTGGTGGGCTGGCTGTTTTTTGTAGAAGCCGTCAGCGATGCTAGAGACTGAAGCTGGTAGGAACTTCGTTTTCTTTTGTGTGCTGCGTAGGGAAACACAAGTGTGAGTGTTTTTGGAGGAGGCGGGCCGGGGGGCGGTAGGGGGGTGGGAGCTGAAGCGAGGAGGTGGCTGCTTCAGCGCTTGTGGGGTTTGAGGTCTGTTGTTGGGAGGCTACATTGGACATAATGGAACGAATGTAATGATGATGAATTCCGACTGACACGGGTCTTGAGCCCACTAAGTAGCATGCGCGATGATCGTAGAGGGGGGGGATCGCAAACCCACATACACAAGCATGAAGATTTTTACAGAGAGAGGAAACGCCATATAATTTATATTTATATATAATTAAAAGGTCCATAGTCCCTTTTCATCATCTCTCTCTACTTTGTATATTTTGTTATGATGATACCTTAAATGATGGTTTATGGGTAACCTCATGACTTGGGAATTTTCACACGGAAGCCATCTCAACTTGAGAATATGATAAAGCTAATGTATGTGTATATTTGATAAGGGTACATATCTCTTTTCTACAAATTATGGGAGTCTTCCATTTCTTTGTTACTTTTGCTAATTGAAGTCCCTAACCATTTATTTCCAGTCAGTAAGCCACACAGTTTGGCACCATTTGAGCACCTTGAACATTGTGTTTATGGTCAAGTTTTAGGAAAATCACATCTAGACAATTGTAGATTGGGATTGTTTGCCTGCTAATGGTTCCTTGTAATTACTGTTTAGATGTTACTCAGATTCGTCATGAAATATAATTCAGCAAAATATATATAGAAAGACATGACATATCTCCAAAAATGAATCTCAAACAAGCATCCCATTGATATCTTGGAGTATGGATCACAATTACTTTCATCACACATAGTGTATTGATAGTGGTTGTAAATCAATCAGGCCTGTTTCCTTTGTTTTTTCTTCAGTCTGGTTTTTATGCTTTTTTGTTTTTTTTTCCATAATTGGGATGTTGGGATTATGGGGTCCTCTTTCGATATTGGGATTTTTTTTCATCTTTTGATGCAGATTCGCCATGTATTGATATACACCGTAGTGTGCGGTTTTTCTTACGGAACCCAATCAGAGTTCCAAAAGAACTGCCTGTCGATTGACTCAAATATATATATATATATATATAGTATAAGTAAATAGTAAGTTACAAAAAGGCATCATGCATGCTTTGGGACCTAGTTAGGGAACGTGGATTCGTGGGATGTAGCTAAAAGCAGAGGAAGACTGTATGGAGTGGTTGTATGTGTGCACAAAACAAAAATGACATTTAAGAGAGAAATCGATGTTCTTCCTATTCTGTTCCTAATTTCGGCTATGCTTTGTCTACCACGAGAAATAAGAATACTGGATCCTTTAGTGCCTGACTGCGTTATAAACGCTTGCGTGGGTTGTATTTTATTATGACTGCTTGATGTAAATAATCTGTTATTTATGTGGTTAATATTGAATGATAATCCCGTTTTACTTCAGATTTCGTTCCACGGCTGCTCAGTTTTTATTCAAAAAGTAGGTTTTGAAAGGTGCATATCTACATTCTATTTTTAACAGGTGAATTCAAAAAGTAAACTATTTTGCAAAGTGAAAATTACCAAAAGATTTGAATAAACATTTATACAGACTTATGAATCGTAGAGTGAGACAACCAAGTCAGCTTGCTCTTCGTTTACCTACTCAAAGAAGCCAATTATTTGAACATTTTCCAAGGAATACTTGGCAAGATCTGTCACAATTCTGTCTGCTGTGTGCAGAGATTTTTGGTGAGGACTTCAACCGTACGCTGGCTTCTTGTCGCGTATTCTAAGCGTTTCGCACATGCTACGGGGAACTTTCCGGACATGACTGAGCGTGCGGTCTCGTGGGACTATCCACTATCCACTGTGGCGTCTGAGCCTTCCGACTGGACGGGACGCAGGGTCCACGTGAGCCTGTCGTGAGGGAGGGGGAGGCTAAACAAAGCCTGAAATTTCTGCAGTTGGGTGGGGGGGGGCGGTGTGTCCAGCTGATGGGAACTCCCAGTCTTCTCCTCGTTCCTTTTAGACATGCAGACCGATCTTGTCATAAGCCGCATAACGGCGATAAGCCATCTGACCTTACAAAATCCATGCTGGTGGCGATCATGAGTATGGTTGGCTGATGTTCATGTAATGTAACAGCATTTCCAGGCAGTTGTGTCATCTTACCGGATTGAAGACGGTCGCGCGAAATGAGAGTGTACGCAATTCACAATCGCTATGAGCCGGTGATGGGAAGAGGCTGAGAGAGTGACGAGTCGGAATCAGTGACTAATAGGATATATAAGCCATACATAATTCAGTAAGATGTAACAAGTAAACCGACTTCAACAAGACAGAAGATATTGAGATACAAGCCGTGACGGTGGCGGTGGCCAGGATGTCCACTCCTCGTTGCTTATCACGTCAGGTAGCAGGATGTAGTTTTTGTGTTTTGAGAGGCGCAGGAGTCGCTATTTTATATCCGCTAAGTCGACAAGAAGGAACAGGGTGGCTGCTTTAAAACTATTGTTTGCCGGTGAGGTTAATAATATAGAGACCGTCAGACGCAAGGGGAGAATGGCCCGTGCACTCGGTCCAAGTTCGTCGCTACTTGTTTACTCAACGAGAGCCGCAGCACATGCTTTCCTTGTGGGTTTGTATATGAAGTTAAAACCGCTCCTTGCTGAACAGTTGTGTTCACTTTGATGACTAGCCACGTTCAGGCGATTATGCCCGGGTAATTGATGAAGTGGTGTTAGTGGAATACTCCATTGCCCTTGCTTGTCACACATAACACATACGGACTCGTAAGGCTAGTTTATTTGATTCCTCGGAAACACATATTTTCATGGATCATGCACAAATAAATATACTGTGAATATATTTCAGTAAGTTTAATCTCAAAGAAGGGGAAAGAGGACTCCGTCATCTTTTTCAGGTAACACGTACAGCTGTCGAGCTGCACAACACACGCACACACACACACAGACCATGCACACCACACACACACACACCACACACACACACACGACGCAAGCCGAGACGAGCAAGTGCGGTGTGCAACAGTGCGGTAAGGGTTTGGTCCGCGACACAGGACGGCGACACATCATCACGACATACTGGTATATATACCTTTTTAAAATATTTTTATCTCAATTATGTACGATGACAATGTTTATTTCCCTTATCAGTTTAAATATGATTATTTATATGCATGTATTGCGAATTGGGCTACGGTTTGCGTATGTTCTTTAAATTGAAAGATCAGGAGTCGAGTTGGTAGAGATGGCTGCAACGTGATTTGGAGTTTGATGTATTTAACTGGATATCAAGTCCGAGTCTTTAGGGGCTAGATGTAAAAGCGTGAGCGAGATACGAATTGTTATTTGTTATGACATTCCTGTGGTCAGTAGCTTGTGGACCAAATAACACTTTGACAAGAATCTGTTATTGATGAGTATAGATAATGGTTGTTTTATGACCGCATGTTCTTCTGTCATACAAGTACAGAGCTTAATCTGGTCATCTGTGTGTGGCATTGTACTAGTAGTAGGCCGAAGAACATACAACAATCGTTTGGGTCTGGAAGCAGACATGAAGTCTCCAACTCCAACATGGATAGTCACTGTAC
>OLKM01006462.1:0-14202 GCA_900291075.1 Melanogrammus aeglefinus
GGGGTCAATCGGATGCCTTAAATGCCATTGTGAGCAGTGTAGCTTCTTAATTTGAATTTAATTATCCCTGTCATCAGATAAATTATGATTTCAATGGGGCCTTTTACAGTTTTAAGATTGCATAATTTCGCTTGAAATCCACAACCTGCTATGCTGATCAACTACTACCTGCGAAGATCGACGAAATCGGGCGGGAATAAAAAAAAAAGAGGCGCGTGTGAACGGTACGCACCGTTGGTGGTGACTATGGAAGACGATGACCAATCACTTAGCTAAGTACTGGACATATCATCCCTATGTCCATTTCCCCTTTGATGGGCATTATCATTATTCTGTTTAATGTAGGCATTTTCGTTATAACATGGATAGCAAGCATAACAACACAATCGCTAATAGGCGCTAATCGCTAGTTAGCGAACATGCTTACTAGCGATCTTTACAACATGGTTGATGGTTCATGACAGTTTGTTATTTACTGGACATATCTCCATGTCCAACAACAATGACATCCATAATGTTCCATGTTTCTAGGGACTCCAGTTTGAAGATAAGCTTTAATCCACCTACCAGTAACCCGAAATCAGTGATCTCATGATCCAGTGTTTCCCCTAAGCTTTCTTTGTTAGCAGCGGTGCTGGTGAGTCGGTGGCGGGGGGAGGGGGGAGGTAACTTGTTGCGTTCGCCGATTGTTGACGGGGGGTGGATCGCGGGACGAGCGCGGCCGTTTCAGCAAATGTTTTTAGAACACTTTTTGTTAAGCACATGTTTTTGAGCACTTTATAATTGATAATTGTTAAAGTTTTCATTTGGTGATGTCATTTTCATTCAGACTTATGTTTATATTTATTTGAGTTTTCCATGAGTTGGTGTTGACATTCCTTCGTTCCCTGTCTGCCTACAATCAGGGAGAACGGTTAAGGTTTAAAATATAAAACTGTTTACGTTTATATATTTTCAATCAAATAAATTATCGATATATCAAACCGATATGAAACACTTATATGTGTGATACAGTTTTCAGCCATATCGCCCAGCCCTAGCTTGCATAATCTAGTAAGGAGGCCATAATATTTTTGACTCATGGCTGAAGTTAAGTTTCTCCAGCTCTCCCCAGGTTGGCAAAAAATGCATCTCAAAATGCATCAGCTTGATGCTTTAAAATATGGAATATTCAAAATTTTCTTCCGGACCCCCCTAGAGGGATAATATCCATCTCACCTTTTTCCCCCCTGACCCGTTTTCATGCCTGGGTATAAAATACACATACTGTACCCCTGAAATCTCCATAAAGATGTTATAATAATACAGGATCAAATTATGCTCCCCATATTCTTACAGTGTATATGGAGTGAGTAGGGGGAGCATGTATGGGGAGCATAATTTGATGCTGCATTAAAACGTCTTTATTAGAGATTTCAGGGGTACAATTTGTTTTACAATTTTACGCATATCATGCGCATGCGCAGAACCACTAGGTAGCTAAATCTGATAGGTAGCAGTTGGCAGTAGGTGTTGTACCAAACTGCAAGAATTTCATAAGCATTTGGTTAGCTATGTGTCCCTCTGTCTGCAGACTAAATGCCACCAATGGTAATCTTAACTTACCTTATAGAGGATTTAAAGCGAAAACGACCACGTATCACTATGGTCTGGGTCTCAACCGTGAAGTGTTCGCGGGAATGGGAGGAAATTAGCCTGGCAGCTCCATCGTAGATTACACGGGAAGCTGCTATCAATTTCTTATGCACACATCACAAGAGGCTCGATCAACTGGCGTAGTTCAAATGACTCTGTCCGCAATTGTATAGTCCTTCAAGACCATCAGACCAACGATAAAAAAAAGCTGCTTGCCGTCAGTCGCTTCCCTGTCCTTATTGGGTTAAACCAGCCAATGGCGCGCCAGGGGGTGATTGGCTCCAGTAAAACTGCATCGAAAACAGAAAGAAATGTATTGCTCCTCTCAAATTCAACACCCCCCCCCCCACACACCCTTATCTAAGATCATATAAAATACATAAAAGCTAGTGTTACATACTCTGGTACAGTTGGTGGCGGTATGCACCAAAAAAACGATGGATGCAACCCAATAAACAAAAATAATTCAAATCGACGGCAGAACGGGGTACCCAGTCTGCGATATTTCTTTTCGTAGGATAAGGTCTGGGATTCTCGCCTCTGGTTAGAATGGCTCTCCTCCGATTGGTTAAGGTTTGGGGTTAAGCCTAACCCTTACCATAAACTCCCTCAAATAGCTAGGATTAATCGAAACACGATTTAAAGGAGAGCCCTTATAACCAATCAGAGGCGAGACTATCCTACAAAAAAAACAAATCACTTGTTGTCAGTCAAGTTTAAAGAAATCCACCAATCACTATAATAGGCTAATAATAGTAATCCTGAACTAAAGAGGCAATATGCAATTGCAATATAAAGGTCATGCAAAGCCAGAATATGGTGCCACACCAGGCCCAATGTTTTCTAGGACCTTTTAGTTTTGATTTAAGATGAATTTACACATTCCTGCACAAAACCTAGGCCTAGTCCTGTACTGTTTCACACACTGTATGTATCCTGAACTGTACCGTTTAAATCAATTACATTAATTTCCTATACATTTCTTTTTGCATCATAGATCATTCCCTCCAGACCCTGTTGACCTCATTCTTGTCAGGTATGTATAAAAAGCCTTGTCAGCCTTAAAAAGTCAATTCAGAACAAAGATTCACAATGCAACGTAACAAAACCGTTGCAGATAGAAGTTGCAGCAGTGTGAATTGAACGTTGCAAGTCGTCGTAAGACAGTTGACATGTTGAATTGCAGTTACAAGGTTTTTGAACACCTTTACTTCAAACATTTTATTTCACAGAATGAGTGAGGAAAAACAGTTACGGGCAAGGCAGTACCTCCGTTCATGGAGATCTGCTAAAAAAGTTATGGCTAGGATAGCTGAAAGCACTGCCAGTGTTTGTGTCACAGAACACCATGTGGCTGATGCCAGCTTGCCCAGCAGTCCATCAGGTGTTCTTGCGCCTGTTGGTGACATGGACAACTCCTCGGACTTGATGAGTCATTTGAGGATCGTTCTGCTTTGGAGGATGACGTTGAAGACTGCATGGATGTTGATCCCTCTGATGAGGAGGAAGAGGCTTTAGGGGATGACCTGGAGGCGTCCGACCAGCGTCCGGCATCGCTCGCGTCTGACCTCGCTAGCTGGGCTTGCCAGTTTCAGGTGAAACACAATGCTGTTGATGACCTTTTGAAAGTTTTGAGAGGTCACGGACACACTGACCTGCCATCCACCACCAGGACACTCCTGAAGACACCCAGGGAGGTAGGATCACTTCAAAGTCTGGTATGGAGTATGTCCATTTTCCTATCAAGGACAAATTGCAACAGACTCTATTGAGATACCCAGCAGACCAGGTCCCTGACTGTGTTGACCTTTCCTTCAACGTAGATGGGCTACCTCTGTTTAAGAGCTCAGGAAGAACAATGTGGCCCATCCTTTGTGCTGTCCATTTAAAGCCAGTGTCAGTCTTCCCCATCACCCTGACTTGTGGTGGTGCTAAGCCACAGAATCTGGAATTCCTGGAAGACATGGTGATGGACGTCAACAACCTCCTGTCCAGTGGCCTGCCACATAGGAACAAAACAATTAAATTCAACATTCTATGTTTTGTGTGCGATGCTCCTGCAAAGGCCTTTGTGAAGAATGTAAAACTTTGCACGGGCTATTATGGGTGTGACCGGTGTGTGCAGAGGGGTGAGTGGTATGAGAAGGTTACTTACCAAGACACAGAGGTGGTGGCTCGTAGCGACGACTCCTTCCGCCAACAGACACAGGGCGAGCATCATCATGGTAGCACCCCGCTTTTGGATTTGCCCATAGACATGATCAGTGCATTTCCCATTGATTACATGCACCAGGCATGCTTGGGTGTAATGAAGAGGCTTCTCTTCATGTGGTGCAGGGGAGTGAAGGGCTTGAAGATGTCAGCAACCCAAATAGAGGAGGTCAGCAGCAGGCTCACCAACCTCCGTCCACACATCCCTTCCTGCTTCGCTCGCAAACCGAGAGGTCTTAAAGAGCTTGAGAGATGGAAGGCAACGGAACATAGGCAGTTTATGTTATACACAGGAAAGATTGTGCTGAAGGGGGTCCTTAAAGATGAATTTTTTGGCCACTTCATGACATTCAGTGTGGCGATGAACATACTTGTTAGTCCAGCATTGGTCGACCAACACTGGAGATATGCTGCTGATCTCCTCAGATTCTTTGTTGAGAGAGGCCGAGAACTTTATGGTAACCAGTTTCTGGTCTACAACGTGCACTCCATGTTGCACATTGCGGAGGATGCCGTGACCTTTCGAGGATTGGACAATTGTAGCGCTTTTAAATTTGAAAATTGTCTCAAGAAAATAAAGAGGATGGTAAGGAGTGGAAGATGCCCCCTGTCACAAGTGGTGAAAAGGCTTGAGGAATGCGCTGGACAGCCAATGGAGTATGGTGGGCAGAGGTCCAATTCTTCTTTTATTTTGAATCGCGGCGAATGCTGTGAGGTCATAGAGGAGAGGGATGGAAGCCAGCTGTGCCGTGTATACCAGCACCCAGAACCACTTTTCAGTGTCCCTTGTGACTCCTCATTAATCGGAGTGCAGAAATACAAGAACAATGACACTATTTTGAGATGCATCCAAAAAGACAACCTGAAAGAAAAGGCAATTAAGATTCCTCTTGGGGAAAAAATCATCTTCATGGCCATTCTTCATGACATTAAAGTATGTTGTCATTTGCGCTCTCATCAGTGTATTATCATTACAATTTCTTATACAGACACACTTATTCTTTACTGTATCAAATTAACCTCTCTGTTCTTGATTACAGAATGTATAGTATAGTGGAGTTTTTGGGGGAGAAGAGTGTTGGTATAGTGGCCAGTAATTGGATTACAAAAGAGGGAGATGTAAGTACATGCTAAAAACCTTTATGTCAATCATGTGAAAAATTCTATGCAAGTTCTACCAAACTATTTTGTTTTCCATTTCAGAAGACATACAGCTACTGGCCACCCCACAAGCCAACAGAGGGCAAAGGCAAAGGATTTACCTGATCCTACAACCTGGCCAAAAAGGCCAATACAAATATTTTCTTCAACAGGTGTGTTAATGGGCGACAAATAACAAGTGGTGATATGCAACACATTTAAAAGAGTGTAATTTCGAGCTAAAAATTCCCACTAATGGTTTTGGCCAACCTGACTGTTTAGATGATTGGGATCAGGCCGTCAGGAGGAACAAGAGGGCGGAGACAAAGTCCTCTGTGGAGACAGGACAGGAGGACAAAGGGAGGCGCATCATTGTGAAACCCCAAAAATTTATTCACAGCGGTATGTCTGCACATCCTTGTGTACTGTATTAACTTAGTGTTAAAAGTGCAAGCAGCAATCTTCAAACAATGTGTAAACATGTAACACTGTTATTTACATTTGGCTCATATGATTCTGTTCAGGTGAAAAGAAAACACTGAAAGAAAATAAACAAGGAAAGAAAAAGTATACAAAAAGGGCAGAACAAGGTCCACATTTCAGGACTTCTCTTCCTCCTCCACCCCGGACAGAATCCCCCTTTCCACGGCCTAGCCCACAACCACTATCCCTACCCCCTTTGACCGATGACGGTAAAGTTTTTCAAGGGAATGATGGTTAAAAACAAGTACCAATAATTGTGTCGAAGTCAAGAAGACACTATGGTTCGAAACAAAAACACATAACCTAAATTCTTATCTTGTTTTTTCTGTAGATTACTCCCTTCCTTCTTCACCGCCAAGAGAGGTTTTTACAGAAAATGATGGTAAAGTTATGTATGGTAATGATGGCGAACGATGATGACATAACAGTAATTCTATGAGCCAAGACAACAAAGAGTTTGAAACCAAAAAGATGACATTGAATTATTGTTTTGTACTTTCTGCAGATGATTCAATCCCATCTTCATTAGAAATGCCACTGCCTATTTCCACTAGTGACGGTAACGTGGCAGGTGGAGAGGGTGGTTAAAAGCAAACTAGTAACTCTTATCAACAGGTTATAACAGTTATCTGTCTATACTAACCCTACACATTATGCTTTTTACACATTACTTAGGTGACCGAAGAGAAACTATCCCAATCTGGGCAAAGAATATCAACGGTAATACATGTATTGCACTATATTGCACTGTATGCAAATGACACCAACTTCTACTAAATACACTCCTCTCAACATATTTTTTTTACAGCGACATTGGAGGTTGTGCTCCGAAAGCTGGAGACGATTGAGCAGAATCAGAAAGAGGCTCTGCTTCTACAACGGGCAAATCGACGTGGGGACCCTGGGGAAGCTAGTTTCGAGATACTGCAGGCGCAAACTCAGGCCGAACTGCAGCAACTCGAGGAACACCTCAAAACAGAGATTTCACCAACAAAGTGGTAAGTGTATGAATAATTGTGAAGCGGCTTTAGGCTATAATGTACACATGCCACATGGCCCTGCCATTAAAGGGTAATTCCGGTGTAAAATGGATTTGGGATATGTTTTGTATGATAACGAGTTGAAACGTTTGTTTTGGAGCACAAAAAACGCATATAGACGCTTTCTTTAGTTGGCTGTTTTTAGCCGATTCTATCAAAACAATATAAACTTGGAACGATGGGGGCATTGGTTATGGTAAAAACGAAATCGCTATTTTAAACCACTTAAAAGGCTAAAAGTAGCCCGACACTTCTTTGGTAGTATAATAAGGGTCTTAACATATAAAACGAGGCATTGACAACTTTGTAAGTGTACAGATTGTTTATTAAAAAGGACATTTTATACACACCATAAAATAAATACCATCAGTAGATTACCCGTCGACGCCATTTTGTTTTTAAGACTCGATAGGTAGATTGACGAACACAGAGATTGTGACATCCGTCAGCAAAACGCAAGCTCAGTGTTCGCCAATCTACTTATCGAGTCTTAAAAACAAAATGGCGTCGACGGGTGATCTACTGATGGTATTGTGTGTATAAAATGTCCTTTTTATTAAACAATCTGTACACTTACAAAGTTCTCAATGCCTCGTTGTATATGTTAAGACCCTTTCTTATGCTACCAAAGAAGTGTTGGGCTAATTTTGGCCTTTTAAGTGGTTTAAAATAGCGATTTAGTTTTTACCATAACCAGTGCCCCCATCGTTCCAACTTTATGGTGTTTTGATAGAACCGGCTAAAAACAGCCAACTGAAGAAAGCGTCTATATGTGGTTTTTGTGCTCCAAAACGAACGTTTCAACTCGTTATCATACAAAACATACCCCAAATCCATTTTACACCGGAATTACCCTTTAAGCTTTTTTCCTCTTTAATTCCCTGTTGTTAGCCAAGTAGTTAGAGATGGGCAGACCATCTTCAAATACCTATTAATTTGGTTACTCCACCTCAAAAGAAAAAACCACCACCACATGAAAAATACAATCCAAATACTTGCCTTAACCATGGTTGTTTGATTTCCTTAGATTTCCCATCTGCGCCTAGTTGGGGGGTCCAATCCTGGGGAGTGTGTGAGGAGGGTGTTGCGCTCTGTGGCCTCGAACTTTGTTTGGAGCCACTACAGCCTTAGGGGAAAGAAGGGGAAGATGCCACTGCTTGGCACAGCAGTGGGCAGTACCATCAAACGTAAGTCTAAATGTGTGCAAACAAATCTATTTAGCTGTTTCAGCTATTTTTCTACACTTTTTAGCTTATGTGATCTGCTCCTTCCAAAGACTCCTCATTTAGGAATGGGCATGATTAATCGACGATCGACTAATTGATCATTAAGAATTTCGTTGATGACGTAAATTTTTCATCGATAAAACTAATGCCAAGAATATCTTCACACGGTGTGTCTTTTTACAATTACCATTCGTAGAGTTGTTCAGCAGAGAAATAGTCCGCCGTTGACGTTGCTTAGCAACCGGACACGCTGGGGTTGATAAATTATCGGACTACTTGCAGAGTGTTAAGAAAGACGTGAATCAGGCAAAAAATTCACTTTCCTTGACAGCGGTCCAGTTCATAGATGATGACATGAACCGGAAAGTACCGACGCGGACCGAAACTACTTGCAATTGCTGATGCCATCTCTCCAAGTTAAAAAGGAGCCGCAGCCACCCCAAACCAATCGGAATAAGTGTATACATGTAGATTATAGCGGGCTACACCAACTCTTCTATTCCACATGGAATTCTAAAATGTAGCCCAAAATGCTGTGTACTTCATCTGAATCAATACAATCCCATTCATTTTTTATGAGAAGGCTACTATTGAGGGCTGTTGAAATAAACAAAAAGCAACAAGTTCCAACTTTACTATCCACATAAAAATATCCTCCAGAGATTAATAGCTTTCGGGAAAAATCATTTTTGAGAAGGTGCCCCCTGAGTGTGGGTGACACGCCTAACTTTTGATCACAAATTCAATCTAATTACAGAGGCGATCATGAAATGGAAGCCGGGTCTGGAAGAGAAGGAGGTGGAGCATCTGATGGCAGAGGTCTTAAAACATGCCCCCTCAGCCCACTCCAAAAGTTTGAAGGTGAGTTTAAACAAGAGAGGCATATGCAATCGATATCCCTCAAGATCAATTATACGAACATGCTAACAATTATCATATTTTTGTACACCACCACAAAATGATATGCAGATCCATGTCCTACTCTTTAAGCTTTACAAGGCGTGGTTACACCTCTTCAAGCCCAACAAGGCTAACCTTTGAGGCGGCATCGACACCAACTCTAGGGGAAACACCTTTCTGCAACACGCTACGACTTTTTGCAGCGAAAACACAATAGCACCACCGTTTCCATGCCAACACTGCTCGTTTTAACTAGTAGTTAGCCAGTCAACCAATGAAGCTTATAGCCAAAAAATGCATGATGAATTATGTTCCGGTATGTTGATTTCAGGTAGCATACCAGTTAGTAAATCCATGAGGGGGTCCATTACTACCACTCGGCGATGTGGTCGTCATATATTCAGAAAGCTATGCATCGCGTTGAGAGTATATTTTTGCTCATATATAGCAACCTTAACATACCTCCTGCAGAAGTTGCAGACTGCACGCTGGCTGAGCAGGTTTTCACCAATACACAAAAGCTGGGTGATCGCAGTGGAAATAGGAGATGGACGGCAGCGGTATCGCTATACATCAAATCTATGGTTTGACAATATCAATAGGGCTTTATATTTGGTGATAGATCACGAGTTGAGTTTTGTTAGTGTAAATCTGTATTGGCATGGAATGAAATGATATAATGTTACTGAATTAACTATTGGTACGCGATTTGGGGTGTCGCTTGAACTAAATCCCAAGACAGGATCTACCGGCAACTACAGCTCGTTGACGAAACGTGTTCTGCTATTCTCTGCTTCCTATCAGATTTTGCTTACCGTAGTGGTTTCTCGCATGATGGACGCTCTTGATCCCCAGGCGTGTATTGGTGTAAAATACACATACTGCAGGATTATACTTGATCAAACATATCCAAACGCAAAAAGTTCTAATTAAGTTAACACACATCATCTGATCCACACATAAGAACTAAGAAATGATTTCCCACAGGAAAGTGCTGTAGTGCCACAGTGAGAGTTTTAAATATTTTTTATAAGCCAAAAATTTAAAATTTATAGAAATGTTATATGTCTTTAACTCCAAGTGAAAGGGATTTGAACAGTCGATGGAGTAAAATCAATGTAAAAGATGCCACACCATTTTAATATAATGTTCATTAATGTTAGAAAGAATTAAAGTGAACGAGTTTTTAAACAAAATCTAGCTCTATGTGTCAAGTATTGAAGTACATTTTATTTACAAAGCACTATATTATTAACTAATGTAGTATACATGGAACCGCTTCACTCTTACTACCACTTACAACAACAACACTCACAAGGTTGTGTAAAGAACACACTAAAAGTTCAGCAGAAAATGGTGTTCTCTTTAATGAGATTACATTAATCACAACACATCAATAAGTAACGTAATAAGAACCAATGGGGAGGAACAATAAACGAACTGAAGTCGACCTAATTGACTTAATACTTTTACAATACTCCCACGCCACGCTAAGGGACCACAGCAGTCTGGCATAGCTTTCATATATAAGCCCACTTGGGCTGCTATCTGAAACGTGCTCACGCGTCGACTGCAGTGCATTGACTCGCATACACTCATTTTAAAGTTTTGACTAAATGTACAATTGATTGACTGAATTTAAATGAAAATCTCGCAACACTCAACCAATGTTCTCTTTTCTTTGTTCTATCACAGGAGGGTCGATGGAACAGGGCAGTGGAAGAAGATCCCCAAATTAAAAATTAAATAAATGATTTGAAATAAATTTAATATTTTTAATCTAAATAAATTTAGTGTGCTTTTCTTTGTCTTATTGATTAGGCTTTGGATGGTCACTCATTAGCAAACAGCCACCACCCAAAATTGTTGGTAAATTGGCAATGTGGCTATGTGGATTTCAGACTATGTTTATGTTGGGGTCTGTGATAAAGGGCAATGAGGATGCACCATGCAGATCCTGCTTAACACAGTCTAACGTCTTGCACAATGGCAACCGTCAAAATATAGGAACCCTTTTTTTGTAAGACGTGTTGCCATAACGTCCTTTGCTACACGTGTCATGGCAATCCTTTTTGTAAAGAACGTTGCCATAACGTCCTTGCCGCGACGTTATATGGCACGCTATTTTGAAGAAAGGTATTGACAATATAATGTCGCCAGTATGATATTGGTTGCCAACGACGTCGTCACGGACGTAGCAGCATTTTACGGACGATAGGCAAAACGTCGCAAAGATTTGTATGCAGGCAACGTATGAGTCGTGTCTTATCACCCCGCACCGTATCCCCGCTCAACACTTTAAAATTTAACGTAGCACAAGGCAACGTAATGTTTGGTCAAATTTGTTCGTAACCGCCATCTAGAGCAGGCGACGTAAACTGTAGTAGCTTGAGGGATGTTGTGATATGTGAATTTGCGCCCAGTGTATGTGTGTGGGATACACACACAGGCACACAGACTAATAAGAGCGGGGAAAAAACAACTGATAACCGTCTACTGAGTGAGGCTTCCTGCGCATTTAATGACATGTTCACAGGCAAGGGCGGTCATTTATTGTCGGCATCTTAGGCTCCACTCCTGACCCGGATCCTGTGGAGTTCACCCGAAACCACATCTGGGGGCTCTCATGTGACAAGACTTGCAGTCGGATATTCCAATGTACTGAACTTGGCGTACTGCCAAAAAACCCAGAGAAACTGTCTTACGCGCCAAATTAATCTCAGATGGTATCAAGTGCGCGCATGGATGCCAAGCATCGTTTCTTTTGTACCATCTCCAATCAATCGTGTTATTGATGCCGCACCATAACCGAGGTGCCAAACTCCTCCCTGTCCACGCCCTTTTCATATTTAATATGCAATTTTTATTTAAAAATGGCCTTCTGGACCTGCAGATTTCACACTACTATAATCAACGTCAGCCTGGTGCACTCATGAAGAGAGGCTCAAAACGGAAAACTTCACGGAGTTCCGCGCTCGGAGATTTTAGCTCCACAAGATAGAATGCGCAAAGCATATGCTAATTTGAGACCGTGTCAACAGGCATAAATGACAATAAAAAAAGAAAAGTGGAGGGGGCGTGTTTGCAAAGAACGGCCGTCAATGCAGTCGGGGTCTCAAGCAGCGGCACACACTCTGAAATTAAAAAAAATTGTTAGACCTCAGGTGGTACTGTGAAGCGAGGAGGGCTTCTCCCCCACCGGAAGCGTGACCGAACAGAGTGGTAGGGGACGGGCCGTGGGGAATTCTCCCCCTTCGATTTGAGGTGGCCGCTCTTGGTCGGTGACAACAGCTCTCACCGATGGTGGGAAGCCCATGAAGGGGACAACCGATCATCCCAGGTAAATATGCTGAGTCATAAAATGCCAGATAATTATACTGGTCATACCAATTGGCTTTGCTTACAATACACATAAGTCGTGCGATAAAGCTGACCCCGGATATTAAAGACTCTTTGCTCGTGTCTTATTGACTTTAAATTTTTGTATTTTTGAATAGGACAAGTCAAGGAACGAGGCACTGATTGCTCCTGTCGGCCCCGGGGTCTCCTCCGTCTCAAGCAGTCACGCGGTCTCCAAGCCGCTCGACGCGATCTCCATCCATTCGTGCTCGCGGTCCACGTCAGCTCCCTGGAGGTGCGCGTCTCCAGCATCACTTCTGATCTACGGTTTCTCCCACCTCGGGCCCTCCGCGTTGCACGCTGGCGTCTCCAACTTCCATTCATCTTGCTTTAGACCACCCGACCAGGGCCGTAGTCCTCACCCAGAGCTGTGCTGGAAGTTCACAGGCCAGAAAATCGTTCAGAGCCATGCTGGTGGCTAATTAAAATGTCGCACTGCATCGGCTTTATTAATTCCTCTTAGTGACTATGGGGTCGAGTTCCAATATAATACATTTTGTGTCTCAACAGATAAATTTCTGTCCTTCCCTGGCTCTTTTACATAGCTTGAAATCACATTCTGCCGGGGCCCGGTATTGGTCTAATCGGGTGGGTTGCAGTTGACGGGTCCGGCATCCGGTTCCTCCAGTGAGTGGGGTTGTGCTGCTCTGGCAGTGGTATGCCATGGCGTGTGTGCCACATTGTAGGAGGACGCACAGGCCATACAATTGTGGACACTCTTTCCTCAGGTCTTGTGCATACAGTAGCATACCCTCCCCCGACCCTGTCCCACGTCAGGCAATCGCCACCGTCCTTCAGCAGAGCGACTATGTCCTCATCACACAATTATTACTAGATCCGGAATGTGCAGTTCTGTATACCTCCTCTCTTGGATCGGTGCTTGAGTATATGAGTTAAAGCAAGGGGTCATCAAGCCACGTTCTGTAGGGGGTAACCACGGTCCCCCTGGGGTCAGAAATGAAGGCAAGAATACCTCATAGTGGCCTCAACGGTAAAACCACACAATGAATGAATGCATGAAGTGCAACGCGGGCGACATTGTCTAACTTTACGAGCTACAGACATCCGTCCTTTTGTGAACGGTAATATAGTTCTGATACCAACGATACAGAGCAGAAAACATGATATAGTTATATTGGACTCGTAGGACTAAGCCGGTCCCAGATGTGGACATTACGCTAGGGTCTTATTATACATACGGAGACAATTTACAAAAACGAAACTTCATTGGGCATTTACTCACCCAGAGCCAATGCACCCATCTCCGCACTCGTGTGCCCAGCCTCTCACGCCTGTTCCCAACCTGCCTGTTGGTCAGAATAGAATGAATCGTAGCGACTTGAGACCAGGCACTCCCCACCTTGCCACCGTATGTGAAGAACGAGCTGCCTATGTTTGCACTCAAATATTCACATGATGACTATGGACATTTGATAGAATGATATAGTTCTGTTTTAGCTTAACATTATGTTTGCCTGTTCGATACGTAAACAAATATTTCCTTGGTAGCATGGCGCTTTTATTGGCAATTTGTGTGCAGTGAACAGCTCTTCGATTAACATTAGGGAAACCGGCTGTTGCTGCAAATTGCCGGCTTAAAATGTTGACTGCCCCTGTTCAAAGCATGTATGGGGAATTTGATTGTGTCCTAGGAATGGACATTCGGATGATGATTTCCGTCCCAACACAGCTGGGCATGGCTCCGGACTCAAGGGTGAGACTCGGACTCGCTTCCTGACCGAGTTCGGCCAGCCTACCCGCTTGGTAGTGCCCCCTGTTTCCCAGGCTCCACGTGTTGGTCCTATGCACGATGTGTGCGGCACGCGATCCCTGGCTCCTGGCTGCTGTTGAGCCCGCTCTCAGGGCCCCAGCTCCCGCTAGCTGTCTGCGCACAGCTCCAAGTTTACACTCACTGGCTCCTGTGGTATAAACCGAAATCTCAGCCTCATGAGCGCCTAAATCATCATCATTTGCCTGAGTATAAGTCCTTCACTCGGTTACATTCACGTAAATGTATAGCGTTCCGCTTCCAGATTTGACATTTATTCGAATGTCCTGCTTAACAACGCTAACAGTCGTGGCCAATTGTGCTTAAAAACATTAAGTTTTCTTCTAACCATTGCGCCACGCTTTTCTTCCATTCATATAATTGCAAGGTGTGTTGTATT